>JAESUZ010005169.1:0-170000 GCA_017311185.1 Proteles cristata cristata
ATGCATAGAAATTTTGTCCAATAGTATCGGGATTAGAGCCTCTTGTCTCCTGTCTCTTAAATATGTTGCTTTCTTCTGTGTTATTTTTCATACATTGAGGAAGAAATGGGCCATTTATTACATCACTTCCTGTTTTTCCTTATTACATATCTCCAAATTCCCAAAGAGTTAACCCAGTACTGATCCAGCATAGTGCAAATTGATCTCTTCTAATGTCCATGTAATATAAATAGCTAAAAATGATGACTTTCAAATAAGACATACTTGAGGTTTAATTGTGTCTGTGCCACTCCAGAGTTATGTGACCTGAGCTAAATTTACCTCTCTATGCCTTCCTTTCCATGTCAGTAAGATGTAGAGAGTCAGAGCTATCTTATCTATAGAACTGCCTCATGGTTGTGTGAATAGCATGTTGTAGTACATGGAAAGCACCCACTTTACTGTCTGGCCCTTCCTATGTGATTCAATATTATTGTTTTAGCAGCCGTGTTTCCTGCCACATCACAACATGAATTATTTCCTATGTAGGCATTAAAAGCAATAATAATAATAATAATAATAATAATAATAATAAGCTTTAATAGAGTTTAAAATCTGCTTTGAAACCTCACATTGCCAACAGAAATCTGTCCTGATGCATTTGAATGTAAGGGGAGCTATTGCTGAAGAAGCAAAATGTGTAAAAAGTCTCACAGAGAGCCCCTCAGTCCATGACTATCCGAAGAGGTAAGCAAAAGGAGACTCCTGTAAGTGTCCTGGAGAACCAGAGTCAAAGAACAAATCCCTGTACAACTGCAAAGGTTTATGCAAAGGGACATTCTATGCACAGGGTAGAGAATATGGTGGAAAGAGCCATCAAACATTATGAGATCCCTCCCCTGCAGCACATAAACAAAGTGAGGTGGAAAACAAAACAGAAAGTCGGCATGATAATCCTCAGCAATACACTGCTTCATGAGAGGGCATTTTAGTTCAAATGTGAGGAGCTGTGCCAGAAAAACTGAAGGCAAGCAGGCTGAGCCAAATTAGAACAGAGTATAAGATTTGTCATACCTTTGTAATTCACACAGCAGCAAATTCCGCTCCACCACAAGCTGTCCAGATGTTGGCCATCTGACTCTTTATAGCTGTGGTCTGTTTTTTCTTTAAAGCCCCCTTTCCTCCCTGTGCTCCCAGATACTTGGCATTTCTCTTGAAGTGGACCCAAGTTGAGTAAAGAAGAATTAGTCTTCTTCTCAATTTTCAGAATAATATCTCTTTAAGAGAAATATTTTGAAGCCTACAAAGTCCTTGATTACCTTTACATCACAGCAAAGAAATTTAGCCAAGTGATTGATAGCCTTGCAGTCAAACAGGTCTGAAGCAGAGTCTTGGATCATTCACTTATGAGTTGTATGAGCTCAGGCAAGTGATTATCTGGCTATGCCTCAGTTTCTTCCACGGGAAAATGGAGACACCAACAATAATGAAATAATATCTATCTTATAGGATTTGGTGAGATAATGTATTTAAAATATTAACTATTGTGCTGAGTACATAGTAAGCTCTCAATAAGTTCCAGTTGTTTTTGTTATTTTTATATTATATTTTAAAATCGATTCTGTCCCTGAGACTATTATTTCCTAGGAGTTTCGCTGATAAAAAGGTTCCAAAAGGAAGGAAAGGAAGGTAGAATCACTGTGTTTCAGTTTATTGGCGATTTTGCCATTCTCTCTAAAGAGAAAGCAGTTTTACTTTTGAGATCTAAAGAACATGTATGTGCACAGGTCTGTATCTCAGCCCTGGGATTGGATGGCTGACCGTTCATCATGGTCACATGGCAAGGTAAACACACCTTCCCAAGTTTAAAGCCAGTTTTCTTCATTCTGCCCAGGGTTAGTTTCATCCATTCTTTACTAAGACGATGATGTGGAAACCATCAGGAGGACCTGGAACTAAACTCTCCCTGTTGATTAGAAGGGTGAGGTTAAAGCAAAAGAATTGTGCTGGCAATTAGTTTATGCAGAATAGGTCATTTTATAATTTTTGGTTTATCTTCCTCTTCTAAAAACAATGAAAGCAAATCACAAAACTCAACCACTATTTAGAAAAAACTACCCTCACCAAAGAAATAGAGTTTACCCTAAATATAATGCACCGATGTGTCATGTTTTCTATGTGGTAAGATGCAGTCTTCTCCTTTGGTGATGTTAAATGTCAACACATTCCGACAGATAACATAAGGTCTGACAGCACAACAGTGATCTTATTCAGCGACATGTACGGCAAAACAACAGCTGTGAATGTTTTAGGTAATGGAAAAATAATTAATGCACAATATACAATGATGAAAATATTTGCATTTGGTTATAAAAAAATAATAACATACTTCCCAAGTTTTTAAATATATGGACAAAGAAAAAACTAGTAGTTCCCAAATTCAGCTAGTCATCAGCATTTCTTAGAAGCCTTCTATAAAAATTCTGACTGGCACTGCCCCTGAAGGTTGCGACGGAGCAAGTCTAAAGAGAAGCCCAGGATCATCTAGTTTAGGAACCACTCCCTGGACTGTACCATGCTTACTAGGTTTTATCTCTTTATCTGAACTTCTTTATGGTGTTTTAAACCAAAGCTATCTGTGAGTTAAGATTAGCATGTGTTGTCAGAATGACAATTGAGGTTTCAAATTAAGAACATGATGATAACCACTGTGAAACATTTGTTCGTCTCCTTAGTTGTTGTGAAATAATTGAAATTCATCAAGTTTGTTCAATGAATATTTGCTGAGCACTTGATCTATATCAGACATTGTTCTTTTTAAAAACATTTTTTAATGTTTTATTTTTTATTTCTGAGAGAGAGAGAGACAGACAGACAGACAGACAGCATGAGCAGGGGAGGGTCAGAGAGAGAGGGAGACACAGAATCCGAAGCAGGCCCCAGGCTCTGAGCTAGCTGGCAGCACAGAGCCTGATGTGGGGCTCAAACCCACGAACTGTGAGATCATGACCTGAGCCAAAGTCGGACGCTTAACCAACTGAGCCACCCAGGTGCCCTTATCAGACACTGTTCTATATGCTGGTACACAGAGTGAATACAATAGAAAAATATCCCTGTTCTCAGAGAGATAGAAGAAAAGAAATATATACAATGAATAGAAATAATGATATGATTTAGTTAAGAGGAGATGGTGAGTGCCAGAATGTGTGTATGTGATACAGGTTTTAAATAAGGTAGTTAGGGAATGCCTCCCTAAGATTATATTTGAGTAAAGATTTGAAGGAGGTAGGTGGCTAGAAATACTGATTGATATTTGATGGGAGGGAATTTTAGGCAGAGGAAACAACAGCCACAAAGGTCTCGAGATGAGTGTATTTAAGAAAAGAGAGTGATGTTCAGACAGATAAGTGAACAGAAGCTTTCACGAAAGAAGTGATAACTGTTTCTTGTATGTGAAATAAGATGGGAACCCAAGGAGAGAATGGGAGGGCAGAACTGGAGAAATGGAAAGACCAGATAAAACTTTTGAGAATTTGCCATAAAGAGAAAAGGAGAATGTGAGGTCTTTGGAGAGGGAAGTAGGATTCTTTGAAATTTTTAATTTTTTTTCCTGATGATCTTTATTGATGGTAGGAGTGACCTGGTATAGGAAGGGAAAATGGATGATGGAAGAGAAGAAAAAGAGGGAATGGAATCTAATACGGAAGTGGATGGTTGGCTTCCCCAGGCAGGTGGGAGTATGTATCTTTCCTACAACACCTCTACATCTCCAGTAGTCTGACCGGTGGCAGACGAAGTATGAAAAGTCTCTTCTCAGTGCTTCCATTCTCTCTCTGGAATAGGAAAGAAGTTTCCAGCTGAGAGCGGGTATAGGAGAGCTAGTGTTGGAGGTGGGAGGAGAGAGAAGGTATGAAATAATTCTCTGGGAGATGTAGAATCAAAGCACTAGGGAAGTGGCAGCAGCATTACAGACCTTCATGATGTTCATGGTCTTGAACTTAAAGTCAGAGACAAGTCAGTGTTGTGCATTTATTCCTCAGTTGCCTGTGGCAACAGGGACACAGGACTGAAGCCGACAGAAAGGTGCACTGATTAGAGCTGTGAGTTTGCGCAGCCTGTATCTCACTTCAGAGAATGCCATGGAGTTGAGGGTTAATGCAAGGAAATGAGGATGATGATCAAGCGCTGAATTTAAGCCAGATAGGAGGGAAGTGTGGACACAAGAGGATGAGGTGACACCAGATGGTGGGTTTGAGGGATTGTAGGTAGTTCTGTGGGAAGATGTAAAGTCAGGGTTATGGAGGGATGTGATAGACTGATTGCAAAAAAAATGGCCCTAATTTTCAATCTCCTGGGCATCCAGGCTTCTCCTCTTGAATGTAGTCTGGCCTTGTGACTTTCCTTCACTTAATAGTATGAGGTTCAAGTGGCCCAGTGTCATCTTAGGGTGTCAGGCCTTAAGCGTATCTACTCATTTTCTTAGATCCCTGCCTCTGTCATGAGAATCAGCCTGGGACATGGGAGGTTACGTGAAGCAGAGTTGAGTCATCCCAAATGAAGCCAATCGAGCTAGCACACAGCCTATTTGCCAGCTGACCACAAATGAGCAAGACTCCCCGGGATTAGCGCAGCCCAGTCCAGCAGAACTGCCCAATGAACATATAGACTCATAATAAAAACCTGTTATCTTGGTATACCTAAGTGGCTCAGTCTGGTACACATCTGACTCTTGATTATAGCTCAGGTCATGATCTCACAGTTCTTGAGTTTGAGCCCTACCCCGGGCTCTGTGCTGACTGTGTGGAGCTTGCTTGGAATTCTCTCTCTGCCCCTTCTCCATTCATGCTCTTTCTCTCAAAATAAACAAAGAAACTTAAAAAAGTAAAGATATTATTTCAAGCCACCAAATTCTGGGGTTGTATTGTTTGTTATAAAGCCATAGCTAACTGATTAAAAGGAGGGGCTAGGAAGAGAGATGGTAAGATTTGGAAATCGAGATGATGGAGGGGTTGGAGTCATTGGTAGTGACTACGCCTAAGGTATGACTGTGGGCTTTAGTGACTAAGGTAGAAAAGAATGCAAGATCATGGGAAGAGAAGTATTCAAGAAGCTGATCTCTTATGTGGGCATAAGAACTTCTTTGTTGTTGTTTTCTCACTCTGGGGGACAAAGCATTCAGCCTTTCCCCATTAAATTGGATGTTAGTTGCAGGTGGTTTGTAGGTGCCTTGTATCAGATTTAGGAAATTCTTTCCTATTCCTGGATTGGTAAGAGTGTTTATAAAGAATGGATGTGGGCTTTTTTTCAAGTGCTTTTGCTATGTCTACCGAGATAATCACATTACATTTTTAAAGAGTTTGTTATTATATTGAATTACCTTGGTTGTTATTTAATATTAAACCAACCTTGCATCCCTGGGATAAATCACACTTGGTCATGATGTATTGTTCATTTTTTTTTTAATTTTTTTTTCATGTTTTTTATTTATTTCTAGTAGAGAGAGAGACAGCGTGAACAGGGGAGGGTCAGAGAGAGAGGGAGTCACAGACTGAAACAGGCTCCAGGCTCTGAGCTGGCAGTCAGCACAGAGCCCGACGCGGGGCTCGAACCCATGAACCGCGAGATCATGACCTAAGCGAAAGTCAGACGCTTAACCGACTAAGCCACCCAGGTGCCCCTATTGTTCATTTTATAAATTGTTGGGCAGCCATGATTTCATGGTTTATGAGATCAAGCCCCGTGTTGGGTTCTGAGCTGACAGCACGGAGCCTGCTAGGGATTTTCTCTCTGACTCTCTCTCAAAATAAATAAATTAACATTAAAAAAAAAAGAAAATAAAATGATGTATAAGAAGGAGATTTTTGGGGAAAAAAAGAATAAAAAATGTTGAGCTCTACTTGTAAAATTCTTTTTTTAAACACTTTACATCTATGTTCATGAGGGATATTGGTCTTTGGTAGTTTTCTCTTGTGATTTCTTTGTTAAGTTTTGGTATCACAATAATGACGGTATCAGAATAAATTGGAAAGTATTGCATACTTCATTTTCTGGAGGATATAAATTAATCATTTTTCCATTCTGAAAAGCAATGTGATGGGAAAGTAGATTTTAAGTAAGTAAAACACAGCTCAACAATATAAATACAATCCTAATGTTTGCTTCATATGATATTTTTCAGATTTTAAAAAACAGAGCTACTTATGTATAATATATAACTTATATTTTTAAACATACAATATCATAATCGTTATTCACATTTCCTTATAAATTTTTAAAGTTTATTCATTTTGAGAGAGAGAGAGAGAATCCAAGCAGGCTCTGTGCTGTCAGTACTGAGCCTGAGTCACAGCTTGATCTCAAGAACTGTGAGATCATGACCTGAGCTGAAATCAAGAGCCAGACACTTACCTGACTGTGCCGCCCAGGTGCCCTCATATTTCCTTATAACTTTTAAACAAAATGTTAAATGTTTGCATCATATTCTATTGAATAGATATAATTGCACATTTCCCCTAATATTGTAATTTCCCTTAATATATCAATATTATAAATGTTCTTTGAAGAAAATCTGAGAGCATATCCTTTTCTAACATTTTGGATTATTTCCTTAGGATAAATACCTAGAAGTAGAACTAAAGCACAAAATTCGTGAATGTTTGCATGTTTTATGTTTTTATAGAATATTTTAAACAAAAATAGTGTGCAAGAGTCCTTGCTTTGAGAGAGATTTAAGTTGTTAAATCTGGGGCAAATGCGTTAAAATATGTAAGAGTGAAAGTACTATTAAATATTTTACAACAGCAAATTGAGAAAAATGTTAACAAACTCCTAAAATACCCCGTGTATGTTTACTGACTACTTTAACTTTGGTTCTCTCTCTTTCTATTTTGTTTTGCTTTGGCTCATCAGAACACAGCCAGGTGTTTTCACACTTTATCAGCTCCACTACAGACCCCAGAGCTGCCCTTTCCCCCACTAGATGCCACGCCTTCCCACAAGCCTCTGCCGGGGCTCGGTGGGTAGGGGGAGGTGACGGGAGTGCTGCTGCAGGTGAGCCAGGCTCTCCCTCTGTTGCTCTGACTGTTCTTTGAGGTCATAGCGCTCAATATCAGCAATGATGGAGTCCTGCCTCCTCCTCACTGTGGCTGGAGCCTCTCCCAGCTCCAGTCTGACCAGCACAGGACTCACAAGTGTAAAGACCAGGTTGGGCCCATCCAGCAGGGCCACGATATCATTTTCTGTAGTTGCGTCTCAAGCTTCAGTGGCCCTGACATGGATTTACTCAAATCCTGCTGTAGCTCAAGCTAATTCTCCACTTTTCTTGTAGCCTCTGTTTTCCAAAAGTTTGATGGCAGACAGTTGTGACAGCCTTGAGAATGAGCCTGTTGATCTCACTCCGGGGATTGTGATTGGCCAAGGGTCCCAGGTGCTGCTCTCTGAAATCCATCATCATCACTGGTCCAGGCAGTGACTGAATGTGACAGGGATATTAAGGCAGGCCTATTACTGAAAACGTGGGGGCGCCACCGATGGCCTCCTTTGGCTCAAGACTTTCAAACTTTATTGCTGAACTTTCACTAGATTGCATGGCAATCTGGAATGTTTCCTTTTATTCAAACTTTCCCTCCTCCTTCCTTTCTCTTGCATTTCCTCCCTTGGGGTCCTATTTGCCTCATGGTCTGACAGTTCTTTGAGCTCCTTCTGTTTTCTCTCACTAGACATTTTAGCTGCTAGTACTCTTGTACTGTTAACCTCATCTATACCCTGCTTCTCAGAGGATCCAGCCTAAGGCATTAATACAGAAATAAACCATATAGAACCACAACCAAAGTATAACCAAGTATAATTTCTAGATGTTTACTAAAATAAATAGAATAGAATAAATAAAATTCTAGCCTTGGTGTTAAATCTGTATTTGAACATATAAAGTGAATGATCCTAAGGGTTGCCTGTGGTCTCAACATGACAGATAAATGCATCAAGCATTATCTACCAATTAGATGTCTTGTTTTTCTCAAAGTTCACACTGAATGTCAGGATCAGCAGAGGGAATAAAAATAATATTTTTGAAGGACCAAAAATTAACAAAGCCAACGAGTATTTGAAAAACATATTTTTCTTCTCTGAGATCAAAGAGTATAGGGTGCAGATAGATTTATTTTTTTCAGATATAATTTTTAAAGAAAAGAATAATTATAATGATGATGTATTAAAACATAAGGGGAATGTGTACAATGGGGAATTATAAGTTATTAAGGAGATAACACTGCTTATCATAAGGGGCTATTCTTTCTAATGTAGCAATGCTGCAAGCTCACAGTCAGTAGGATTGGTTCTCTGAATTCTTTTTCTAATCATGATGATAGTTTGCCCTGAGCCATTTGTGTCTTCCTGCCTGGTCCTTTTTAGAATCAGCAATATTGGTTTGTAAGATAGCTGAATAGGGTTTGGGTGCAATTTATAGTCATGGATCTTTTCTCTTTATACCTCTGTCCCACTCAATAAGTGCTCACACTATGACTTCATCGTTGTTAATACTGTGCTCTAAGCAGCTAATTGAAAAGCCCACGCAAAAGAACTACAGTATAAAGACCAATAACATGTTTCTGGAAAGTGGGTTGCTTGGACCCACTGTTCTTTTCCTCTAGACTTTGGCAGGAAAGGTTCCTTTTGCTTCACCCATCAAAATTTTCTTGCATTTGCCTATAGCCTATGCAAGACCTTCAGAGAGCGATAAGCTCAAGGTGATTATGAAACTGAATTTTAAAGATTTTTTTAAAAGAACAAAGAGTGATTTTTGATTATATGGATTATTTAAATTTTTAGTTAGTTTTATAAAAATTAATCCCACCATCTGGTTTTCACTGAAAAGTATAATACAATTTTAGTTTGAATTTTAAGCTGTTTGTGGAAATAAAATTTAAAAGCAATGTATTTTATTTTAGCACTAATGTAGCATTTATGATTTTATTCTAGAATTACTGTTAATTAATATTCATTAACTGTAAAGAAAATAGATGACATTTTCTTTAATATATAACAGAATAAAAGGTAAAATGGGGAATCCATTAACCTAGGAGTGCCACAATGATAGTTTTAAGAAATCTTTTGTACAAAAAATAAAGGAGAATGATTTACAGTTCTAGGGACAATTATGAAAATAAAAGTAAGTTAAGCATTGAAAACATTATTTTTTGGGACTTCTGTTAAAGCTGTTCTCAACTTTCCAGTTAATACCTGACTCGTCTTTGTTTTTTCTAGTCATGGTGTATCTTCCTATCTCTGGTCCCAGCATGCAGAACTCACGGTGGCATAGGGCGTGTCTCTGAAGCATCAGGGTGGCTTACTGAAAGCCCTGGTCCCTTCAGTATCTACTGCCATGTGCTTAACTGGCTCAGCTAGAATAACCCAAGGCGAACTCTTCCAGGGCCAAGATTCATGTTACATTAGCCTCAGTGACACCTTTTCATGCTTATGATATTTCTCTTCCTCTATTTCAAAAGTGCTCAGGGCTTTGGAGGATTGTGCAAAGAACTCAATGCCAACTATGTGCATAAACTTTTTTTTAAGACAATTTAAAACATTTAAAAGCACTGCTCATTTTGCTTTGTAATTTATTTGCAAATTTATTTCTTCTTCTGAAATGTATATATTGTGTTCCTGGGATAAATCAGACCTGGTCATGATGTGTTATCTACTAAATTGTTGAATAAGATTTGTAAAATTCTGTTTCAACATTGTGCATCTATGTTAATGAGGAATATTATCTGTGGTTATTTTCTTATATATATATATCAGTTGATTCTTAAACAACATGAGTTTGATATACACAGGTCCACTTATAAGTGGATTTTTTCCCAGTACTGTAAATGTATTTGAAGTGCATTAAATTATGATATAAATATTATACACTGGAGAAATAATTGAGGTGAATGGATACATAAAAGAGGAAAGCAACTTTATATAACCAATCTTCTAATATTTAAGATGAATAATCCAATCTTACAGTCCAATGGAATTTTTTTAAATCACTTTTTCTTATTACCATTCTTTCTTGTATCTCAGTTATCCTTTGTGGGTATTCCTTTTATGGGGTTTTTAAAACATTTTTGTCCAAAAAGAATCAGAACCTTACAACAATCTCTGAATAACCACTTTAAACTTAGAACATAAAAGGAATCTACTCATACTTTTTCACATGAGAGCATGGATGGTAATTTTCCTTTTGTTTGCTTTGTATATCCCAGAATATCATTATATCTTTCTTTATGTTTTCCTTTATAACTGATAAGTTTCTATTAATATTCTTCAAAAATGTGAGAGGAAATTATTTCATAGTGTTCTAGCACTCACTGAAGTGAAAGAGAAATATGATATTCATTTTGTTATAAGATACCAGATTTTCTACTCTGGAAACTTTCTTGATTTCTGTTTTTATTTTCAGAATCTAAACCATTTGTAGGCATAGACATTTTACTCATTTAATATGCTTGTATGTGGTAGGCTCTTTTAATCAAAATACGCAACTATTTTTTTTTAACTCAGAATTTTTTTTTAGTTAAAAATGTTGAAGTCTACTATTTATTTTCTATATTCTCTTGTCTCTGATTTTTGATTCTGGAACACTTATTCCTATATATTTGAACTTTGGGATCTATCCTCTGTGTCTGGACTTTGGTATTTTCTTTTTTCTTTTTTCTTTTTTTTATGTTTTATTTATTTCTAGGAGAGAGAGAGAGAGACAGCGTGAGCAGGGGAGGGTCAGAGAGAGAGGGAGATACAGAATCTGAAGCAGGCTCCAGGCTCTGAGCTGGCAGTCAGCACAAAGCCTGATGCGGGGCTTGAACCCATGAACCGCGAGATCATGACCTAAGCGAAAGTCGGACACTTAACCGACTAAGCCACCCAGGTGCCCCTGGACTTTGGTATTTTCTTTGTCTTTTGGGAAAATAATTTAATTGTTCTGTGCTTCAGTTTTCCCATCTACAAAATGAGGGTGATAATATCATATTAGATTGTTAGGTAATGTCAAGTCCTTAGAACAGTCCCTTACAGTAGGAGTTAAATATGTATTCTGTGAAATATAGTAGGTTTACAAATAACTCTGCATTATGGGAAATTTCTTTGATTTTATGTCTTAGTCCAAGCTTTCAGCTTGGACTTGAGAGCTTTCTTTCTAATCACATTATTCATTGAATTTTTATTTCAACAATCACCTTTTAAAAATTCCCGTTCTCTGATTGCCATTTTTTGGTAGCACCTTCTTTTTTTTAAACATAATTTTATAAGACCTTTAATCTGTATGGATCACATACATATGCATAGATATATTTAATTAGTTTACATTTATTGTGATTTCTGGTTTAGATGACTATAATTTACTTAAAAATTTGACTAATTGTAATAATTTCAAAATATATTACACTGCTTTTTTTTTCTTTTCCTGACTTTTATTAGATTTGAGTTATCTTATTCCTCTTTTTTTCCTGTTATTGGTGTGAAGTGACAGATTCTATATCAGGTCTCTTAATTATACATAGAACACGTATATTTGACATAAAAACCTAAAGGTGATCAGTGACTATATCTTTTGTTCAAAGGGAATTTCCATTTATTTTTTAATTCCTCACATGCTTACTAATTTCATTGCTTCCTATTGCTTCTTACAAACACTCATTTTTTTGAGTCCAATTTCTTTCTTCTCAAGCTATATTGTTGAGAATTCTTTTCACTGAGAATATTTGGTTAAATTTAGTCTTTTAAGTTCTAAAAATGTGTTTTTTCTTTCTTTTAAAAAATAATTTAGCATTTTGAAGATATAAATTGAGGCCTCTCCTTACTGTTCATCTATTTTTAGAGGTAATTTGTCCTTTCTTTTTGGCTGATTTTAAGATTTTCTTTGCCTTTAATGTTCTGAGTTTACAACAATTGGGCAAGATGAGAGTGTACTTTTATTTATTTTTCTTTAAGTCTTGCTCTGATTTTAGGATTCATGTCTTAATCAATTTTGAAATATCCTTAGTCATGATCTCTTTGAACACTGCCTCTCCTTTTTCTTTGAATTCTCTTCTTAAAACTCCTCTTAGATTTGCACTAGATCTTCATATTTTACCTTCGATGTCTTATAACCTCTCTTTACTCTTCTCAATCCCTATTTATCTTTGTGCTATAATTGGATATTTTCCTTAAGTCAGTCTTCCAGTTTGCTAATTATCTCTTCAACAGTATCTAGTGTGTTGTTTAGTCCATCCATTTAAATTTATATTTCAGTGACTATATTTTCCATTTCTACCTGATACATCTGGTTCATCTTCAAATATGTTTATTTCCTTTTATAGTGCTTTCTATAGCTCTTATAATTTCTACTTCCTTTTGTCATTTAAATTATTTTAAATGTAATTGTTTCGTGATCTATTTATGAGAATTATATTATCTTAAGTGCTTGAGATGCAAAACATTTTGTTTATTGTATCTTCTCTTACACATACTCAATCATTTTTGCATGTGTTATGTAATTTTTAATCATAAATTTATCTTCAATGGATTATGTTTTTTCTGTGATAGTTCTTGGGTTCTGTTTGTGGGAGGGTTGACACAGAAGAGTTTTAGATTTGCTTCTGCTAGATATCAGATGTAGTGAAACCTGAATGGGGACAAATTTTACATTATTTTTGGCATGGAGATACTTTCATCAAATAGATTAAATTCTGACTCTGAATTCCTATATGGCTCTGATACTTTTTTTTTTTTTGGCTAATCCTAAACTTTGGGCAAACATATGTTTCCTTGTCACATACATAAACTATTTAACAGTATTTTTCTAGTCTCTCTTTAGATTAGTTTTATATAAATCTCTGAGTTTCAATTACTACATACATATGCACCAAGCATCTCTTCTTCTATTCCAGCCTGGATATTAGAACCCAAGTGCTTTGCTGTTTGAATTTACTTCTTTGTGTGATAATCCCCTAGATCCACAGCTTTAATTGATTGTTTTGTTTTTGTTTCTTAGGAATTTTCCTCCAAGTTCAAATTCGTATTAATTTCTTTTGTTGTTGTTTTATTTTATATCTTTGCTAGTTATTTTACCTTTTTGTTTGTACTGCCTACCAATTTGCCAATAGAAATTCTAATTATGTATGTATTTTAAAGTGTATTTATTTTTCTTAAATTATCTGATTTCTCTGATGGCATTTTCCCCACGTTGTTATTAGTTTTCCATATGTGACTGGAATCCTTGTTTTTGTTCATATTTTTTAATAAATATTTAGTTGATTATTATAGGCATTTGGTTTTTTTTCCTCTGAAGTTGTATAGTTGTATGGTTCTGTTTTCATGAAACGCCACATTCTTAAATGGGAAGCCTACTTCTAGACTCTCCATATTCTGAAGTCTGTTGGAATCTTTGTCATTAATATGGTAAAGAGAACTTTACTTCAGGGTGCAGTGTTTTAGTATGTTTCACCACTGGATGGAGCTGCCTTCTCTTTCTATCAATTTCCTTAGTGACCAACGTGATGGTTCAGTGTTGCTTTTGGTTTTGCTCTGCTTCTCTTGTAGGCTCCAACAATATATCGACTTCTTTTTCATATAGGGGAACAAATTTGAGTTTTATCCTTGAGGGCAAAAATTCTGCTTTATATACTTTGTATATGAAGAGACTGAGAAGGAGGGAAACTTTCTAAGTGCCCAAGGCAACTATCTATTTAATCTTCCTCACAGTTCACTCTTTCTCTTGTGGTGGCCAACTCTGAGCCCTTCTTTGGAAAGAGCAATTCTTCTTTCTGGTGTTTTGGGACAAAATTTTCCTGACTTGTTTTCTCCCTCAATCAGAAATTTTCTGGTCTTTTGGTAGTCCTCCTTCCAGTTTACCCACCCTCTTATGGTTCCATTCCTTTAAAAACACTTTTTGTGTCTTTTCAGTAAGACTTCCTTAAAGGGCAGAGGTAAGTACATTTATTCAGTCTGTCATCTTGAGCCAGATGGAAGCTCTTACCAAAATTTTAGAAGCCAAAAATTTAAATAAGATAAAGAAGCAAATGCATTTTTAAGTTTTTGTAATAATTTAAGTAGGGCATATAAATATGGCAGTGTAGAAATATAAATGTTCAGCTCAATGAATTTGTATGAAGTGAACACATCTGTGTGATTATATCAAGAAAGAGAATCCTGCCAGGATCCCAAATATGTGTGGCTATCGATCACTTAAAATGTGGCTAATATAACTGAAGAACACAATTTAAAATGTTATTTAATTTTAATCATTTAAAAAATAATACCCACATATGACTAGTGGTAACTGCTTTGGACATCTCATGGCTAGATTCATGTTACAAATTTTTTCCTGTCCTGAGAGCAGTAGGAAACCATGGAAATGTTCTTCACAAAAGAAAGATAGAAGATTTGTCTTCAAAAAAGATCAGACTGGCTGCAAGCAGAGAGGGGCCTCTCTCAGCTATCTCTTAGCCATTTTGGGGGTCTTTTTCCAGGAAATAAAGGATCATTTTAGATGTTCTTCAATTTTCTGGTCTTATTGAGGTGAGGATTGGGCATTGTTGAAGATGTCACAGGCCATTTTTTCCCTTTAGCCACTGATCATACTTACATAGGAGATATTAGACTATTTCCTAAGGAGCCTATTTTTTATAATGTGTTGTCTGTACACTGATCATGGCCACCAGAATGAGTCCAAGTGTGTCTCTCAGGTAGCTCAGAAGTTATGGTAGTTTGAGCTTTCCAGGATAAAAATGTGAGAAGTTTAGAGATGTACAAAGATTTTATATAAAGGAAAATGATGAGTAGTAATACGACAGTATTTTAAATTTCCTCTGAAATACAAACCTGCAAACATCATGATGCTCTACATACGGCTGCTAATGCCTGTGGGAGATTTTTCCAAATGTTTAGCTGATCCTATTAGCTGGACATTTCTTTATGCTTTTTTTTGTCTAACACTGTCCCTCTTCATTAGTTAAACTATTAAATGCGTATCATTTCTTTATATTGCTCATTCCATCAATGACTTATGGATAGCTTTCAGGTTCATGAATGATTCTTTCTCATCTTTCAGAGAATGACTTACATATAGATTATGACTAAGCATTTTGTTTTATTCGGAAGTAATGGTCTGTTCTCGGCTTCTCCTTCTCTGCAGCTCATTTATCCTTTATCTTGGAAGCATGATGAGTTCATAAATTTAGAAATAGTTCTATGTCACAGAAGTGAAAGGCATAGAGCAAAGGGAAAGGACAGCAGAAATTCGGAGCAGAAAAAATTCTAAAAGCAGGTCAGTGCTAGACCATTATTTAACTGAAAGTTATAGGATACTACCAAAGGATTATAAACACTGGGAATGGTACAGTGTCCCAATTCTTATCCATCCTATACAGAGAAAATGGAGTCTTCAAAAATTGCAGCTCCTGTCATAGTTCAAAAATTTTGAATGCCTCCTCGTAGGCTTCTCAATCAAGATCAGATTGTTTTATTTTTATTTTATATTTTATTAAGTTTATTTATTTATTTGGAGAGAAACAGAGACAGTGCAGGTGGGGAGGGGCAGAGAGAGAGGGAGAGAGAGAATCCCAAGCAGGATCTATGCTGTTAGCACAGATCCTGACGTGAGGCTTGAACTTGTGAAACCGGGAGATCATGACCTGAGCCGAAACTGAGAGTCAGGTGCTAAACTGACTGAACCACCCAGGCACTGCAAGATCAATTGTTTTAATATTTCTAGGCTGCTAAGGGCACAAACAGCTGCAAGTTCATGTAAAAATGTTTTAATAATACCAAGTTATGGTTAAAAAATAAAAAGAACAGTTACCATGGCAAGTTAGTGAAACAGATTACATAAGAATTAGATCATTATGGATATAAGACTTCATTAGGGAGATGGAAATTGAGTTATATTTTAGCAAATACGTGTAGTTATATGCAGATGTTTATAGTTTAGCTGACTATATGTTGAACAAAGATTGGCAAGCTTGCCGTGGCTGGACAGGAGGGTATTTTAGGACAGATGAATTATATAGACACAAGAATGGGCATGAACAACATACATGAGGAACAATGAAAAAGCCTGACCTGACTAAACAGAATCCAAGAGACACTGAACTGAGAAAGAAAAAAATCATTTGATGAAGCCTTTGATCTGAATGAGTGTAGGTTCTTGAACAGAAATAGCACTTATAGGAAATTTTTAGGACAAATTTTATTTTGAAATTTGGTCAGGTTCAAGAAAGACCTAAGGGGAGAAATTTGGAGGAAAAGAAATGTTAGCGCCCATTATTAAGGTATATTCTAACAAATGTACACTAAGTTGAAATGCTGTTTGTTTACCAGAATGTAGAGTTCTGAGGAAATGAGAGGCAGGACGACTTTGATGAACTGGGGTTGATAAGCTGCAGGAAAGGCAGTGCTGATGGAAAAGTTGACTCCTGACTCAGGTAAGAACTAAGCGGTGGAGACTTCTGGGAAATTCATGAGGTGGAAAGAACTCCACCACAGCTATGACTAGAAGCTTCCCTGGCTCTGTTCAATGATGTTAAACATGATTTGTATTTATTTTCTCAGCATGTTATTATTCCCCTGCATCTGTCTGTTTTAAAGAGTTTTTTAAAGTAACAATAAAGTTCAATATTCTCAAAATAAATCCCCTAACAACAGTTTTACTATATTTACCTATACAGTCACACTTGGTGTTTATAATTCCTCATAGACTTGTAAGAGGCTTATCCTTCATCATATATAAAAGTCTGTGATTACTCTAGTATTATTTCTCTCAGCTGCTAATGTAAAAAGTATCCAAACATATCATGTTTGAAAGATAAATAATTGTTAATAGAAATAAAGGGAATGCTGTTTTTTTAATGTTTATTTGTTTTTGAGAGAAAGAGACAGAGTGTGAGTGGGGGAGGGGTAGAGAGAGAGGGAGACACAAAATCCAAAGCAGGCTCCAGGCTCTGAGCTGTCAGCACAGAGCCCAATGTGGGCCTCGAACTCACAAACTGTGAGATCCTGACCTGAGCCAAAGTCAGACTTTCAACCGACTGAGCCACCCAGGCGCCCCAAGGGGGAATCACTGTTTCTAATGACAGAAAATACAACTTATGAAGAAAAACAAAAAAAGATCCAAACATAATGAGACATTATTTATACTCTATCGAAGGTAACATAAATTTTTTATTGGCTTTTCTTCAAAATCTAGTGTTACCCTTTCTTTGTTCCCTCTTCCCTTTTCCTTTTCCCTACATTCCTTTTTTTCTTTGTTCCAAGATGAAAGTATTGATAGTTTTTATCAGTGTGAACTGGTTTATCTCTTCGAAGAATGGGAGGAGAAGAAACTCTAAAGAAGCCTTAAAATTACTCATAAAACACAAAAAGATTGAATGGAATCCTTTGGAGGGCATTATTCACCCATAAGTCTTGATAATTTGATGCTTTTTGTGTGTATGATTTGTGTGCAAGTTGTGTTAATTATACATCATGTTTAGAAAAATATTTTTTTTGTTGAACAGTGTAAATGTCATTCTCATTAGCCATCATTATTACCTGTCAGCAAGAAGATGCTTTCAATGAATGATAATTTTCCTTTCATGGTTCTGTGGATGCATACAAGTGTAAAAATTATATTTTATGTTATCTTCTTTTCAGTGTCCATAACCCTTTTTCTTCCTTTCAAAGTGTTTTCAAACCAACTGCTAAATTCAAAAAGGAAAAAAAATTGGCCTGATTATAAACCCCTGGTTTGAACTAATTCAGATTGATTCACAGACGAAAAGAGAGAGCATATTCATGGAAGACCCACTCTTTAAAGAACCAAATTCTAATAATGGTAACAAGGCAGTTTTAAAGATGAGGGTGGGGGAGGTACAATCCCTAACTTAATGTAGATTAGCTGAAACATCCAATTTCAGTATGACCACTATAAGTGACTCCATCTTTGTTTCACTTCCAACTAGAGAGTGCCTATTAGGTCTAGATATCAGTGGGCTTTTAATAAAATATGCTTTGTAAGCCCTCTACTTTTGCTCTAGTCTCCTGGTATTATCACTGAAGCAGGTCTGTGAAAGACTTTATGCTTTTCAAACAATTTCACACCCCTTTTGACTCCTACAATAACATGCTGTGGTATGATCAGAGAATCCTAGAGATTATCTACCCTAAATCCATATTTTATGGTTACCCTGAGACCCAAAGAAGGAAAATGATTTACCTGAAGTTATAGCACCAGTGACTAGCAGAGAAAGCACGTTTTGTATGCTGCACATTTTGTGTGGGTCCCATAGGAAGCACTTAATACATATTTGCTAAATCATATTAGTATTCTTTCTAAAATATGAACAAAGCCCAAAGGCATAGGAAAGGAGGAGAAATGAATGAGTTATCATAGGTTGATGGTAAAATGGATCTGGAAACTTGAATCATAATTTGCTTCCTTTTCCTAGTCTATTTCTGTACCTTTCACACAATTGAAAGTCTAGATTCAAAAGTATATGTTGAAGGTTACAACTTCTCTAGAGCTATTGAATAAGAAGCCAGAGACTAAACAACAACAGAATATCAAATGTTTTTCACTGAGGAATATGACATACCCAGAAAAGATTAGCATTTAGGAACTGCTCTGTAGGGGCATCAATTCCCTGTCCACACATCATAATCCAACTGTGATTGCTGGTGAGATCTACTAAGTTCAAGTGTGTCTCCTTAAAAAAGTGAGAAGTTTCTTAGGATTTTATCAATATAGCAAAAGGTTTTCATTAACAATGACTGAAACTATCATATAGAATAGATGGTAAAATGTTCACTAAATACATTTTAAATGTTATGCTACAAATTTCAAATAATATACACAAATGAATTCATTGGCTGAATTTTCAGACTCTCTTCATTTATGTATAGGTAAAGCACTTAGCCTGATATATTTAAGGAAATGATTCCTCTCCCAGTTTAATTTGCAAACTCTTTTTGCATTTATCATCTCATTCTGCATTCTTTACTGACTCCCGTCTCATGTTCATCTGTAATAAGTCGGTCATTTCCCTGCATAAGGGTTGATAAAGTGTTCATTGCTGGCTGTTCTCAGCCTGTTAGCAATTTTTTCCAAGAGCAGAATTCAAATACAAAATATGAAGCAAGAGTAGTGGATCATAGTGGTTGTAGTTTAATCTGCTGAATCATTTTCCTTCTTCCTTTTGGTATTTGTGCCTTCAACCCTCCCTTTTAGGAACGGCCTGCCTCCCCCATCTCTATGTAGTTTGACTAGGGTGCTCAACCATGGTATCTTGACCCCCCTCCTCTCGGCACACAAACAACTCCCCCCATAGACCAAGTGTTCAGAGATGAGCTCATGAACTGGGTTAGAGCAAAGAAAGCTTTTCCTAAGACTTTTTAGCAAGAGTGTAGGGGGGACCTGTCGTGTCTGTCTTTAGGGTTATGAAAGAAGACAGTGTGCACTTGGATCTGGCTGCAGCCATCTTCTTAACTCTGGAGCTTCCACTAATTCTTTTAGGAGACTTTGTATAAATTTAAACAAGGTACCCTGTCTCTTAGAAAAGCTTTTCATAATCAGTCTATCATTTCTCAGTAATAGCAATTACAGCAAATGTAATGACATTCTGTTCAAGTAAGTTAAATGAAATTATTGAACATAAAATAAGAGAAAATTGGAATAATTTAATCATAATAAATGGGAACTCAAAGTTACTGTGATTTAATAAATTAAAAAGTTACACATTTTGCACTTTTGGAACAAAAATTCTTTTCCTTTTTAATGTTTACTTATTTTGAGAAACAGAGACAGAGCATGAGTTGGAGACACAGAATGTGAAGCAGGCTCCAGGCTCTGAGCTGTCAGTGTAGAGCCCAATGTGGGGCTCAAACCCACAGACTGCGAGATGATGACCTGAGCTAAAGTTGGACACTTAACTGACTTAGCCACCCAAAAGCCCCAGAACTAAAATTCTATTTGATGTTTATTGATTCCAATATCTTGTTTTTTCTTGAGATGTTCTAGTCATTAAATAATTTTTGTTATATTTTCACTTTAAAAAGCTATTCCACTCCTGTTTAGTCTGGGAAAAGAAAGTTTCTTCTTTTAATGTCACAGTCTGCATGGGGTCATTAATTGATTTCAAGGGAAAAAGATGACATAGTTGTAGTAGTTCAAGCCATGATTTTTTTTTTCAGTAGTATATATGTTCTTTTAACTGTAATATTCTTATATCCAATATAGAAAAAGTACATTGATTTTGAAATTTAATTTAGGAATATAGACTCATTTGATCAGGAAATTTGAAGCCAAAATCAGTTCTTTTGCTCTTTTCACTAGCATTATTCATGCTATATTAATATATATTGGTATCCTTGTCAGATGGCTGCAATTTGTTTTGAAAATTTGTAAACATTACTGCCTCATTTTTCTTTAAAAATGTATTAATCCTCTTGATACTTTCAAGAAAATTATGTGCATTGATTTTGATGCTTGCATAATTTGCTCATGACATTAATTTTACTTTAACTATCACAACTGATTAATACTGAGCATGTAAAAAGAAAATATTTGAAACTGGAAGTTTGGTTTGTTTTCTACAAAATTTTTATTAATATTATTGATAGTTTCTAAGAGTAAAGCATTCTCCCTTCAGTTGAGTTTTGGGTGGCATGATAGCATCAACTTGACTGTCTCATAGCTTAGTCACTAAAAATCTCAAGTTGTGTTTACATCCAAAGTTTCATTGTACCTGAAAAATAGTGGTGTCGATCTTGCATAATATAAGACATGGTGGTATCAGGAACTTACCTAAATTTTTCATTATCAAATTTACATAATGCACACTATACATAATATACAATGCCTAAATCTTTTTCTGAGGATTATTTTTTTGCAATCTATTATGTTTTCCATAAATATCTGTTGGGTTTTTTTCTTCTGGCTTAAAAGATTATCTCCTTATTTAAGCAATATTCCCCACCTTAAATTACCCTATAATCATTCACATGTATACTTTATTCTTCTATGTTCTTCCTTTCCAACAGTGCCCAATGCCTTTTTATAACTTACTTGCTTCCCCTCTCCCCAATTCCTAATCCCCTGTAACCATAACGTTTGCCACTTCTACAGTTTTTTTATTTCTGGAGTGTTACATAAATGGAATAATACAGTATACAACATTTTGGTATTGGCTTTCTTCAATCATTACAATTCCCTCAAGATTCATCCAAGTTGTGTACATTGATTAGTTCATTCTTTTTATTGCTAGGTAGTATTCATGGTGTCAGTGTATCACAGTTTAACTGTTCACCTATGGAAGAACAAATGTCAAGCCATTTGGTTATTTCCATTTGGGCACTATTATGAGTAAAGCTACTATGAACATTTGTGTACAGGTTTGTGTATGAACATCAGTTTTGATTTCCCTAGAATAAATGACCCAGAGGACAACTGCTGAGTGCTAATGCTAGTTACAAGTTTAGTTTTATTAGAAATGGCCAAATTGTTTTTCAGCAGTAAGTGATCCAGTTTTTCCACATTTTTGCAAGCATTAGATGCTAGAAGTCCATACATACTTGTAATATTGTTGTTTGCTTGGCCTCTCAAATTAGTTTTACCTAGATGCAGTTTTTAAAAAGAGTCCATGAACATGTATATAATTCTTTTGGAACCATTTGTCTTATTGGATCAACTATTTGCATTTTGGAAATCTGCAAAATCCAAGAATAACTTTTACTTATTTATTTATTTTTATTTGAGAGAAAGAGAGAACATGAATAGGGAAGAGGGGGAGGAGAGAAAGAATCCTAAGCAGGCTCCACACTGAGTGCAGAGCCTGATGCAGGACTCAATTCCAGGACTCTGGGATCATGACCCGAGCCAAAATCAAGAGTCTGACGTTCAACTGACTGAGCCACCCAGGTGCTCCCAATAATAACTGTTAAAAAAAAATGCTGCATGGCTTACATGAAAATTTGATCTATAATAATTGAGAAATATTTAACATTGCTTTGTATCATCCAAAATACTTATATTCATTGCATCTGCTATAATCTTAACAATTTGGTTTTGTATTTCATTCTCGAAATGGCATATATGTGATATATGATATATATTATTATGTTATATGCTTATCAGTCATTGCTATGATTTTTGCCAAATGAAAAAAAATCCCATTACTAAGTTCATAAAGTCTCTTAGATGATGCTCTGAACACCATGATTATCTTGCCAAAAATGGAATCCTGTATGAGTTCTATGACAGTATATAGTTTCCCTAATTTTTACATTGTCTCTTTCTGCAACATTATTAATAACATTTTTCAAATCAGATATCACTTTTGAACACTTGCCACTATTGGTATGGGTATGCCTTTTCATTTCTTTATATTTACTAAAATCTGTAATAAATGCTGCCCACCCACCATTCCACCCTTCTTATTCTTCAAATTATCATTTTTTTGTAAGCCCAAAGAGTTATTTTTAACAAATGAAACACAGAATCTTTTTAGATAGGTTAACTTAAGTAGGATATGGGATTACTTGTAACCATTTGAATGGTTTTTGTGTGTAATAAGCTCCCCCAAACCTCCTACTTGTAATGTAGTTTTTAAAGTTAAAATTTCTTACTTGAGGTAGATAATTGACAACAAAATGTTAGTGTTAAATACTGTTCAAATTTTATGTCTATGGCACTGGGTTGGCAGAAAATACATTTAGTTTAACAAAATTTTTAGTTTTTAAATTTTGTTTTGCATGTTTTCAATCATAAGTTTTGGTTGACATGGAAGCAGAAGTGAAATTTACCTCTACTCTGATCTCTTTGTCAATCCTCTCTTCATTGTGGCATGTTTTTGTATGACTGAAAAAGATAATTCTTGGCAGGATTATGCACTAGAAGTTGTGCCCATGCAATACTACTTTGGGAATATAAAATCTATAACCTGGCTAATTTTATTTTAATCACCAGAGCCTGAAAAACTTTGAAGTTTTTTTGTTTGTGTTGAGGCATGCTCTTTCTCTTCTCCTTTTGTGAATAAATTAGAGGGGGGTTGAGTAGAGGAAAAGTCTGCTCTTTGCTTCAATGTGTCACAGAGACCAAAGTTCAAACTTTGGCCCATCTGCATGTCACTATTAGATGTCTTTCACTTGTGTGAGCTCACAAAATGGTACACAAAAGGACCCATGTTGGGGGAGGGACCCACTTCAGAGCAAACTAATTGACTCTGCATGGAGCTGCCCAGGTCACCTTTCCACCAATGTAATGATTTGTTGAATATACATTGCTCAAATTAGATGATATATAAAACATATGTATATATGTTAATAAACATATAAGTAATCTGTATACACTTTGAGAAATGTAAAGCAAGAAGGTGTTATTTATTTCACTAATTTATAGCACACCGATTAGGAAAAGAAAGATTAGGTACCTAACCAATGGTTCTTGTTCTCAGGTAAACATTGAAATCACCTTGGGTCCCCATTAAAGATAAGGATTCCTAGGTCTTACTCCAGAGATGTGGGATCAGTAGGTCTGATGTTGTGTCCAGGAATCTGTACATTTTTGAAACTTCAGAGGTACTCTGATATACATCCAGGCTACTGGATTTTCCTTTTTCCACTCTGATTCTTCCAACTCTCTTTTGTTCTATATTACAGAACAGGCCTGCCTCTAAAAGGGGTCATTAAAAAAAAAAAATGACCAGGTATCTACCATGTACATAGCATTGTCAACAGCATTATTGGAAATACAAATAAGATCCAATGTTTTTTTAATTGAAATATAGTTGACATACCTTGTTACATTAGTTTCAGTTGCACAACATAGTGATTTGAAAATTCTATACATTTTGCTATGTTCTCCACAAGTGTAGCTACCATCTTGTCACCATACAATACTGCTATAGTACCATTGATTATATGCTCTATGCTTTATTTTTTATCCTTGTGACTTATTCTTTCCATGACTGGAACCCTGTCCCTCTCACTCCCTTTCACCCGTTTTACTCACCATTCTATCATTCTCTCTTCTGGCAACCACCAGTTTGTTCTTTGTATTTATAGTCTGTTTCTGGTTTTATTTGTTTTTTTTTTTCTTTCATTTCTTTTTTAAATTTCTTTTTTATTTTTTAAATTAAAAATTGTTAAAAATTTTAATTCCAGTATAGTTAACATGCACTATTATATTTGTTTCAGGTATATACAATATACTGATACAACAGTTCTATATGTTACTCAGTGCTCATCATGATAAGTGTACTCTTGATCCCCTTCACCTATTTTACCCTTCCCCTCACCCACCTCCCCTCTGGTAACGATCAGTTTGTTCTCTGTAATGAAGAGTCTGCTTTTTGGTTTGTCACTTTTTTGTTTTGTTCTTTGCTTTGTTTCCTAAACTCCACTTATAAGTGAAGTCATATGGTATTTGTCTTTCTCTGACTTATTTAATTTAGCATAACACCCTCTAGATCCATCCATGTTGTTGCAAAATGGAAAAATCTCACTTAACATCCAGTTTTTAAGGAGGTTAGAATTTGGTAGGGGAGACAGAAGTTAACTTGAAAATAGTAGGTTTACAGGCAAAATCATCACACCACCTGTTCCATTCTCGAGAAACTGATGGTGCTTCCCCATGTCTTGGTTGCTTTAACCCGTGTGTGGTGTCATTGGAAGGGCTTCCTAGCTGGCATTCAGAGGTGAAGGGGAAGTGAAATATTAGATTGAGGATGTTGAATACAATAATTCTTTATCTTATGGAAAAGATAGGAGTAATTAAAAATCCCTACATTGAGTTAATATAAATAGAGAACTGTATTTTAAGATTTAATATATCATGGCCGCTTACTAAGCACCCTTTCATTATTGTTGTGGATATATTGTTCACATTTACTTAAAAATATAAAAGTGCTATTTTCTGAACTGATCTATAATTTATAAGGAACATAATTATAATGACAAATACTACCATATTATTATTATCATTCTGCATTTGTTGTGTTAGAATGATAGCTTAATGCTTATGATAATTCCTTCCCTATTTCTCCACAACTGATTTATCACTTGTCTGACCCAACTTCACTGCACACCATTGTTCCATTTTCTCTGTATGTCTCACTTCACAGAGGAATGTTAATAATGGAATATGTTATTCAGTTTTTCATTTACATGCTTCTAAGATGCCCTGCTCTGTAATTAATCAGCATCACAAATACTCTCATATATATGCTTTGTACATATATACTCTTACTGGGTTAACTAAGAAAACAGCTTATTCTAAGCATTGTTGCAAATCACAGCCTATGGTTACAAAGTAGTAAAATGCATAAGGTAAGCATGGATTTGCAAGGTATTTTCAGTCAATTTCAAATATTGGAAGTCTTTTGTTTTAAAATAATGCATGTGCTAACAGGATCGAAAGTAACCATTCTGCATTATGTTTAATAAATAGTATTGTTTTTATGACTTTTACATATTTATAAAATGGTTTTAAAATAAAATTGGTAAAAAGATGGGACTCACCGTGTGCTCTTTTTCTCCACACAGTGAAGTTGGTAGCATATTGACTCTAAATAGAAAATTTAGACACCTGGTCTTGTGTCTGTCACTAAGATCAAGGAACCTATTAGATATTAACCTATTAAGAGAGCTACACTTTAAAGATTTTAAGTGAAATATCTCCCCTATCACTGCATTTCTCTTGATCTGTAGAACCGATGGATTTCTCAAAAGGTGGTAGGTTATAAAACAAATATATCTTCTTATACGTTCTTTGGGGAGACTTGTATCTAAAGGGAATCCTCAGAGATGAGGCCCCTCTATTTCTTTTTCCCCCCATTAGTTTAATGGCACTGACCATAACATGGGAAAGGGTTTATTTTCTTCCAGGTAAGATGAAAAAGCTACACGTATGATACTTGAGATTCAACCCAGTCTAAAAACTGTGAACTCTAGAGCAAGGATGTAGCCGGAAATGGAAATCAGAGTGAAATACTCAGAGCAGTATCAGAAACACAGTAATCAGAAATTTAACTACACAGAGGTGCCAGAAAAAATGATGTTAGACGCATAGTTTGTTTGAGTGAGGTTTGCTTATTCATTTATTTACTCATTCATTCATTCATTCATTCATTCAGCAAACATCTACAAAGACTGTATGCATGGTCCATCCCTTTATGGGACTCAAATCGAGGGGTGTAGGAGGTGAGAATGGAAGCAGACAACATTTTTTATTGTTTAGAATTGTGCTAGGTACTGGACAGTACATGACACTGTATAAATGGGAACCTAGGGACTAAAGGAAGCTTCCTCAAAGAAGCAAAGACTGAGATGAGCTTTCAGGATAAACAGGAATTGTTAGAACAGAGCAATGTGCAAAAGCATGAAGTTGGACTAAATTTTCAAGTTGGACTCGTTACAGTTACAATGGGAGGGCAGATGATAGGGAGGCATGGGATGTTAGCACAGTGCAGGGCAGAGCTCAAAGTCTGGGCAAGCAGATAGGAAAAATTCAAACCCCAGGTTCACATTTTAGTAGCTACAATATCTTGAATACATCAACTTATTTGAACCTCAATTTCTTTAACAGTCATAAATAAATACTACATAGTAAAATAAATAATGGGTACTAACATCTACCTAGCAATGGTGTTGGGAAAACTAATCTTGGACTTCTGCTATTATTGAATTTATAACTTCATCCACACTAACTAGCTAATCGATAATAATTCAGAGCTCCTTTGGGTTGTTTGGAGTTTATTATGAATTATGCCTGAATGTGCATATCATAAAAATTGCAATATTTATTTGCTGTGTAATCAAGATTCCCATTAATGCATTAATCCTGTTCATATGCATTCCATAGCAGTTTTATTATGCAAACGTGTGCAGTCACTCTGGAAAACAGTATTGAGGTTCCATAAAAATTAAAAATAGAACTATCCTAAGAGCCAGAAATTTCACTGCTAGATATTTATCCAAAGGATATAGAATTACTGATTCGAAAGGTAACATGCACCCCAATTTTATAGCAGCACTATTGACAATAGCTAAATTATGGAAAGAGCCCAAATGTCCATCAACTGATGAATGGATAAAGAAGACACATGCGCGTGTGCGCGCACGCGCGCACACACACACACACACAGAGGAATATTACTTGGTGATCAAAAGGAATGAAATCTTGTCATTTGCAACAATGTGGATAGAACTAGAGTGTTATACTAAGCCAAATAAGTCAGAGAAAGACAAATATCATATGATTACACTTATATGTGGGATTTAAGATACAAAACTGATAAAGAAAAAAGGGAAAGGAAGCAAAAATAATATAAAACAGAGAGGGAGTCAAACCATAAGAGACTTTTGAATACAGAGAACAAACTGAGGGTTTCTGTGGGGGGAGGTGTTGAGTGCAGTGGTGGTGGTGGGGAGACTATAGGGGTGAGGGGCACTAAGGATGGCACTTAGGATGAGCACTGGGTGTTATGTATAAGTGATGAATCTCTAAATTCTATTCCTGAGATTATTATTACACTGTATGTTAACTAACTTGGATTTTAATTGTAAATAGATAGATAGATAGATAGATAGATAGATAGATAGATAGATATGAGAGAAGAATTTTATCTAGGTTTCATATTCTGAAAAATTGTACCTCCTGCATTTTTTGAAATAAATACAAAAACAAAACTAATGTATCTTAGAAGAAATGAATTGACTTTGTCACTAGGGGGAAACCTAGCCAGGTTTTGACACTTGCCCCGACTTTAACCGACAAAAAATTTTTCTTTTGACATCTCAGGAGAAATGACAATGTAGCAAAAGGCATTGAGGAAACGTGGCAGTCTCAACAGGACTGGAGCGGTTTTCTTTCTTTCTTTTTCTTTTATTACTTTTAGTGGCTCTTGACTACGTGTGCTTTATGTGGTGGAGAATAAACCTCGGTGATACAGACACCAAGCCAGCCTAGGTGACAGAACACATGGTTTGAAATCAGTTCCCTTGTTTGAGGCAATGTTACACCAAGTTTCTGGCATGTTACACCAAGTCTGGAAGCATCACAAAGCGGCCAATACCTCAGAGGGGGCAAGCCAGAGGGGCCTTGAGTGTCTTCTCACAGCAGCCACCTGAGAGAGTATGAACATTCAATGAACACTGAGTTTTCTCACTAGAATTTTCAGTGGCCATAGACAGTCTATGTATATGCATATATACATAGTATATATACATAGTACATATAGTATATATACATATATATGTATATATATATATATACTTTTTTCTATTACATATTCTTCCATTAGTTACATTTTCCTATGTAACCATGAATCATAAGCACTTCTGAAGAGGTGAGAGTGGCCTATTTTGATTATTCTAGAGAAGGAGAAAATCAAGGAGTGCTAGGGAGAGAAATGCCTTTCACAGATAATATTCCATGAACAAATAAATAAATAAATGAGTAAATAAAAGATAATAGTCCATGAACTAATTAATTACCTGAAGAAATTACCTCATAGAGGTTAGAATTACATTCAGTTAATTATACTTCTTTTTTTTTTTAGAGCATGCATGAGTGGAAGAGAGGAGCCAATGGAGAGAAATGAAGAGAGCAAGCGAGTGAGAGAGAGAGAGAGAGAGAGAGAGAGAATCCCAAGCAGGCTCCATGCTCTGTGTGGAACCTGATGTGGGGCTCAATCCCACAAACCTGGGATCATGACTGAGCCACTTAGATGCTCCTATTATACTTCTTAGCAAACAAAACTTCAAGTTTAGAACTTGGTTAATGCAAACCTATTTAGCTTCCTAGTTCTAATCTAGCAGTGCATATATTTTATTTTATAGAGGACACTTGGAATAAAACAGATTTTTATTTAAGAAAATTAGGAATTAAGATAAACATGAAATACCATTGTCAATAAGGCTGTTTTTAAAAATAACTTTGGGGGCGCCTGAGTGGCTCAGTTGGTTAAGCATCCGACTTCGGCTCAGGTCATGATCTTACGATTTGTGGGTTCGAGCCCCGCATCAGGCTCTGTGCTGACAGCTAGCTCAGAGCCTGGAACCTGTTTCAGATTCTGTATCTCCCTCTCTCTCTGACCCTCCCCTGCTCACGTTGTGTCTCTCTCTTTCTCCCTCCCTCTCTCTCTCTCAGAAATAAATAAAACATTAAAAAAAATTTTTTTAAATAAAAATAAAAATAACTTTGGGTATACTATAGATATTAAATGCTTCTAACTGTACAGTTTGCAAATATCAAATTCTAACCCTCTTACCAAGTGCCAACTTACACTTAACAACTTGGCTATTGCCTTATTAAGCGTCCTTTCCTAAGTCCTTCTGAATTCCATTAATATAAAGTTCAAAAGATTCAAATTATACTATGGCTGAATTGGGTGTTTCTAGAAAACTAATGGAAATACTTTCAGAGTATTTTTCTGATTATAAAAATGAATGCATGATAAAGAAATTTAAGTCATCTGCAATTTCTTCACTAAGTGATAACCACTGTAGACATATTGAATTATTTTCTTTCAGCCCTTCTTCCGTGAAAAGGTTTTTACAAAGTTGAAATCATTCTGTGTGTACAATTTTACATTCTGATCATATCTTTTCCCCAGGGAACATGCTTTGGTGTTTCCATACTCATCGCTCTCTACAAATGGAGCACATTTCATATTATCCTTTTAAGCGCAAAATCACTACATATTATTTTTTAAACTCCATAGTTATTCATCCTTTTCTCTTATCATTAAAAGTCTTTGTAAACATAATTTTAATGCTTACAAGATATTTCATCACATGGACATATCCCAACTTACTCTACAAATTCCTTCTTGTTAGATATTTAGTTATGTCAATAAATAATCCTGTAACTAATGTCTCTGTTCATAAAATTTTAACCACATTTCACTGTACTTAATAAGGATGCATTAAGCCAGAAAGTGATCTTTAGCTCCAGTAATATTGGTAACAGTTTTTTTTTAAGTTTTTAAAAAAAAATTTGAATGTTTCTAATTTATTTCTGAGAGAGACAGAGAGAGAGAAATGAGAGAGAGAGAGAAAGACAGCGTGAACAGGGGAGGGTCAGAGAGAGAGGGAGACAGAGAATCCGAAACAAGCTCCAGGCTCTGAGCTTTATGTCAGCACAGAGCCCAACACGGGACTCAAACCCATGAATGGTGAGATCGTGACCTGAGCTGAAGTCGGACTCTTAACCTACTGAGCCGCCCAGGCTCCCTGGTAACATTTTAAAATAAAAGTTATAAACCACTAATATTAGAACTACCAAAAAGTGTAAGACTGTGACAGATGATAATTTCTTAGGATATTAGAAAACTTGTCATCTCCAGAATTAAATATAGTTTTAGATGTTTCCCACAGTAAGGACTTCAGATTCAGCCCTAGGCATAGCACGTTGGATTCCCTGGGAGTGTATGCTGAGATGGAGTTTGGGGGTATGAGATATTTATTAGAGATCGACATCTCTGAAAGGAAGGAGAAAGGATTGAGGCAGAGGAGAACTGCAAAGCAGGCCTTACTAAATCCCAGTCAGTCCAGCAAGGAGATTCTGCCTTATCACTGTTCAGTCACCAGACCTGTGTGATGGCCCTTAAAGGGTGTGACTGTGGGAGAGGAAAGTCTTTGCAGCTGAGGCAGAGCCCGGAGGACCCTGACAGGGGCAGCTGTGTTGTCCTCACACTTCCTACCACTGGGCAGCCAATCCTTCCTATAAGGGAGATATGGATGATGCATCTCAGGGTATACCGTGCTGGGAAATTTATCAGTGCCCTATAGGATTGGGTTCATATTGTTTAAAAAATGATAATAAATATTGAATGTTTCTTTGGTAAAGGTTAGAGGTCAAGTCTGATTAATATAAAACTCCAGTAAAATTAGAATGGATTGATGTTTTCATAGCATGATAAAAATACATATTTCAAGTTAAAATCCAGCATCACAATTTACAATAAAATATTAAGAACAATCTCTGTTAAACAATTTCTGAAGGCAGAATTATGTGATAGTTCTTGGGAAATTCCATCAATGCAGTTAGAACACGGAAAGAGTCAACATTTTCAATAAAGGAAAGAAGAAGCAGTATTATCATAACTTTTACACATGATACGATGTTTTAAATCTAGAAAACCCAAGAAAAATAAAAATGACTAAGACAGTAAGAAAATTCAGTAGGAAAGTTGCATATAAAGTAATACATAAAATTTAATAGCTTTCCTGGCTTACTTTCTCTGCAAAGGGACAGAGTAAGTATTTTAGGCATGTGGTCATACAGTCCATCCCAATCACTCAACACTGCTGTTGCAGCATACAGGGAGCTATGGACAAGGTGAAAACACAAGAGCATGGCTGTGTTCCAGTAAAATTTTATTCAAAAAGGAGGCAGTAGACCAGATTTAGTTCATGGTGGTAGACTGTTGACCTCTACTATATACAAAAAAGAAAAAAAAAAATCATTTGGGACCCCCTGCGTGACTCAGTCAGTTAGGCATCCAACTTCGGCTCAGGTCACTATCTCATATTTTGTGAGTTCAAGCCCTGCATCAGGATCTGTGCTGATAGCTTGGAGCCTGGAACTTGTTTCAGATTCTATGTCTCCCTCTCTCTGTGCCCCTCCCCCACTCACGGTCTCTCTTTGTCTCAAAAATAAATAAATATTCTTAAAAATATGCCCAACAGTCGAGAAGAAGTACATAAAAGAAGTTTCAAGTGGATAGAAAATAACACCTTGCTCTGAGTACGGATTCTGTTTTGTAAAAATATCAGATTTCCCTAAATTAATTATATATTCAAGGGAGTCTCCATTTAAAGTATTTTCATGAGTTAAGGAATAACTATTATTTTTTTAAAATTCCTGTATTTTATATCATATGTATATATAGACCTTCCTTGAGTTGCAGTGGGGTTACAGCCAATAAATCCATCATAAATTGAAAATATTTTTCAATTTTTTTCTAAGTTAAAAAATGCATTTAATACTCCTAACCTGCCAACTGTCATAGCTTAGCCTAGCCTTCCTTAAATGTGCTCACACCATTATATTACCCTGCGGTTGGGCAAAATCATCTAATACAAAATCTATTTTATAAGAAAGTGTCAAAAAATCTCATGTAATTATTGAATACTCTACTGAAAGTGAAAAACAAAGGGATGTATCAGTACAGAATGGGTATAAGAGTGTTGGTGGTTCATCCACGTGATCAGGAGGCTGACAGGGAGCTGTGACTCTCTCCTGCTGTCCAGCCTCGTGAATGTGTATCATACACATATCACTAGCTCAGGAAAAGATCAAAATTCAGAATTCGAAATACAGATTCTACTGAATCCATATGACTTTAGCACCACCAAAGAGATAGAAAAATTCTTTTAAGTCAAACCATCTGTGCCGTTTGACACTTTCGTCAGATTCCTATTGATGATAGCTTTGATTTTTGTTTTCTTTTGTTTTCTTTTTTGCTACCACTAATAATTTCTGTAATAAGTATCCTTGCACATGTTGGAAAAAATTGTGACAGTAAATCCACAGGCCAAATTGCCAGAAATGGAATTACTGGATCAAACAATCGGTCACTTTTAGTGTTGATGAGGTTGTAACAACCTGAATGAAAGTGCCCCTCTCTCTATATCTTCTCAAAAACTGGGTAGCATCAGTTTTTTGTTAGTTTTTAAAATTTCTGCTCCATGGAAAATCCTATTTCCTAGTTTTTAAATCAGTAATGTTTGATATTATGAGAGAAGTTAGACATTCGTATACTCAATGACTGCAGGTATTTTTTTCTAACATGTGTTTTTTTTACCACATTTTATTTTACTTTAATTATTTTAATGTTTATTTTTGAGAGAGAGAGAGAGAGATAGAGACAGAATGCAAGTAGGGGTGCGGCACAGAGAGAAGGAGACACCAAATCCAAAACAGGCTGCAGGCTCTGAGCTGTCAGCACAGAGCCCAGTGCAGGACTCAAACTCAGGAGTTGTGAGATCATGACCTCAGCCAAAGTTGCACACTTAACTGACTAAGCCACCCAGGGGCCCTATACCACATTCTAAATTTATTTTGGTTGTTCTCTTATTGATTTACATGAGCTTTTTATTAGTTGTAATAACTATCTCTAGGTCTGTCATTTTCCTTGAAAATTGTTTTTTTCAGGGGTGCCTTGTCCCATTCTGGCATTACCTACCCCCCATGGATAGTGTTGGAAGAGACACAAGGTCCTAAAAGATCAATCAGGAAGGACACACAGATTTCTAGTAGTAGATATTTCATGTTTATCAATTTGACCAACAGTTACTTCATTTGGAAAAGTTCTTAGAATTATTTCACTATGATGTACAGAATGAGCATTAATGCACTCTCATTTTCAGTACCCATCATAGAAATTAGACATTATTATGTGCAATTATTATTATTATTTGCCTTAGGAAAGGTGATTCCTGCCTATGATTCCTAGCTGGATTTAATAATGAATCCCCATAAGTATAGTATTTATCATCCAGAACATTATTTAGTAGGACAACTATGACTTTCAGTAATTAAGAGTTTCACTGAAACTCTTTTGGAATGAATTTTCAGGTTTAGAAAAAATAGAAGGCTGATTAATGGCATATTACTAGTAAATGTCATGAAAACAAAACATACGCTCTCTGTCAGTAAATCAAAATTGCTGGTAGTCTGGAAGAATGCATAATCAGAAGAGTAGATAATATGCTAAATCATTTTTGTATTTGAATTAATAGATGAATGATTAATCTCTACTGACCATAGGAATTATGTTATTTGAATTGAAAGGTTGAGGCTTAAGGGTTCTAGTTAGTGGGTCACATTTGTAATAAATTCACAGTTTGAAAGTAGAGAAAACTAAAATATAACATGATTTTGAATAAATGGTGAAGATATAAGAAAGGAGAACCCATTTGAACTTGATCCCAGGAAGATCCTCTTTTGAAACTGTTCACGAACTCTTCTCTTTGGAGAAGAGAATGGTGTCAAAGCACACCACTGGGGACAACAGTGATCAGTGTTTATGCCATCAAGTATTGTATCTGGTTTTTCAACTTATAGAATCAACCTATAGGCAAACACCAAAGACTTTTTTGGGTCCATAAAAGAATGTAAATGTTATCAACCTTGACAAAATAAAAGTGAAATTTTGTTGCAACGTTGAAAAATTGAGGGGAGGAAGCAGGTGGCAACATGGCCATTTACAAAGAGGGGATAAAGATAACCAATAACGGGACCAATATTAGTGATGTAAATCTACTGAGAAAGGAGGGAAGAAGGGAAGGGGATTATGGATGAACTATATCTTCATGTAACATTGCAGATGTCAACAGATAACACACAAAGCTGATTATTCAAAAAGAGGTGTATACACGTGGCTTCTAACTGATCCTTTAATGTTCATCTTCCCTTTCTATACAACAAAAATAAATCTGAGTACATGGCCGCCCAGCTAAAAAAGACATTTTCCTTGCAGCTGGATATGGCCAACAGTAGGCTGAGGTACAGTATTATGCAATCTTTAGATCATGTCCTTAAAATAAAGAAAGCATTCCCTGCCTTCTGTCTCTTCACCTTTCCTTAGCTAGAGTGCAGCTAAAGCAGAAAGACAATGGAGCCTGTGGAAAAGAGCCACACCCTCCACCAGGAGGTCAGAGTTTATATCACTGTATTTTTGAGTTCCACATTAGAACAGCCTCTATCCTACTCCTACAAATAAATGTTTAGAGACACAAAGGCATGTAAGACTCAAGACAGAAATGATTAAAAGTTAGGCGCACTGGAGTGGCTCAGTTGGTTGAGCATCTGGTTCTTGATTTTGGCTCAGATCATGATCCCAGGGTTGTGGGATTGAGCCCCAGCTCCATGCTAAGTGTGGAGCTTGCTTAAAATTCTCTCTCCCTGCTCCACTCCCTTGGCCTCTCTCTCTCTCTCTCTCTGCTCTACCCCCCCTTTAAAAAATAAAAGATAGAAAGAAAGGAAGGAAGGAAGGAAGGGAGGAAGGAAGGAAGGAAGGAAGGAAGGAAGGAAAGAAGAAGAAATGATTACGAGTTGTTTTCTGGAAAGTAGAATCGAGTGTGGGTGGTGGTTGGAGAGAAGATGAACCACTTTTAATTATAAATATTTCTACACTATCTAACGTTAAGTACATGCATGCATTATTTGACAAACAAAAGGTACTTATTCTCATTAAGGAAAAATAGAACATGTACAGTAGTAAAATGAAAACAGACAACACACTCTCTCACCACCCTGAGAAAACATTTTGGTGATTTATTTCAAGCTATTTTTCTAAATATAGTTTTTTGTTTATTTGACTGAAAGTCTACATTTGAAGTTTGGACAGAGGAACGGGGTTCCACCAAGAGGATGTAAATGAAATATTTGGAGAATTAATGGATAAACCAAGAGAATTCAATATCAAGAAACCCATGGGAGGATAGAATTTCAGTAATAAGCAGATTCGTTAATGGTTTAGAACACAATGGAAAAGTCAATAGTTTGAGATCTGGAAATTGGTTTATTGAATTTGGCCTCTTGGGTCATTGGTGATCTTCAAGAGGGCTATTTCAACAAAGTAAATGTGATAGGAAAGAGACAAGCTAGAAACAAGATTAGAGAAGGAAGAAAGTCTGTGTCTGGAATTCAGTGATCAAATGGGAAAATGGTAGGAGACGAGCTTGGAGAGGTAGGCTGGGCATCAGATCATGTAGGGTCTTGGCTATAGAGAAAACTGTACATATATATTATTATAAATGGACCTTGGACTCCTTTGTGAAGAATGGACCCTAGGGGGTAAGATAAAAAACAATGTGGGGTGTCTGCGTGGCTCAGTTGGTTAAGCATCCAACTTTGGCTCAGGTCATGATCTCACAGCTTGTGAGTTTGAGCCCCTTGTAAGTTTGGGCTCTGTCCTGGCAGCTCAGAGCCTGGAGCCTACTTTGGATTCTGTGTCTCCCTCTCTTTCTCTGCCCTTCTCCTGCTCACATTATCTCTCTCTCCCTCTGTCTCTCAAAAATGAATAAACGTTAAAAAAAAAAAAAACCACAAAAAACAATGGGACCAGGCTTTTGTACTCCAGGCAGGAATTAATAGTGGCTTAGACCTGAGTAATAATGTTAGAAATGATAGGTGAATTTGGGTTCTGACTGGATACAGTTTCAAGATTGGTGCCAAAAGACAGTACATGAATAGGACATAATGTGGGAGAAGATGGAAATACTACTGGGCAAAAGGGAAAGAATCAATGATAAGTAACTTTTGTGGAGAACTAGGTTTTAGTCCTAGTAGGACTAGGTAGGAAATCAATAATTCAATTTTAGACATATTGTTTCAAATACCTATGATACACTTAAGTGGAGATGTTAAATAGGAGTTGGATGTAATATGTCTAAAGCTTGAGGAGAGTTTAGAAATATATATATATGTCTTAGGTAATCAACAAGTAAGTTGCTCTTAAAAGCTAATGATTAGATGAGGTCCCATGAGGAGTGGATGAGAGGTAATGAAGAGTTCCTAGGACCCAATTCAGGGTCATCACCACACAAAGATCAAGAAGTGGAGCTGAACCCAGAGAAAGAGTGTTCACTAAGGAAGGAATAAAACGAGAAGAATGTAGTCTGAAATCTAAGTGAGAAAATGATTGAGGAAGAAGGAGTGTGCTGTAAACTAAATGCTGTGTGTCCCCATGAAATTCATATGTTAAAATCAAGTTCCTACTGTGATAGTATTCGGAAGTGGGACCATTGGCAAATGATTAGATCATGAGTGGAGCCCACATGAATGAGATTAGTGTCCTTATGAAAGAGATCCCAGAGAGTTTTCTCCCTTCTTCCTTCTCTCTATCATTTGATGATACAGCAACAAGGACCATCTGTGAACCAAGAAGTATGTACTCAACAAATCCAACCATGTTGGTGACTTGATCTTGAACTTTCCATCTTCCAGAACCATGAGGAATAAATTTGTGTTGTTTATAAGCCACCTGGCCTATAGTATTTTGTTACGGCATCCTGAACAGACGAAGACAGGGTGATGGTGTGAAATACTACTGACACGTCAAGTATGATGCATGCTGAGAAACAACTCTTGGGTTTATCATTGTACAGGTCAGTTTTAATGAGTGGGAGCTATAGATACCTGGTCAGAATGGCTTAAAGAGAATGGAGGGTACCTGTAGACGAGAGAGATGTGACTAAATCAGTACATAAGATTTAAGACCTAAGCATAAATTTGTAGCTAAGTATTGTTCAGTCCCCTGATGGGATTATAATAATTTGGTTCAAAGGCACAGGTAGAAACTTTGCCTTGAAAAGAGGGACATTTCATCCTCCAAGACCAAAGGAAAAGGGGAAATTTGAGGAAAGAAGTTTATCATTTCATTAATGACTTAGTTTACAAAGTAATATCTTAAAAGAGTGAGTCTGTGGGCTTAACAAAGGAAACTGTTTGAAATGGCTGGCCTGGTGATTTATATAGGAGACAAATTGAGGGTTCATCAGGGTGTCCTGTGCACTTTACAAAGATTATCCATGATGGATAATGGGTAATCCATCATGGATAATCATCTAGATCATGGGAGTAGATCCAGTAACTCCCAGCAGCTTAGAATTGCGAACAGAAATAAAGACAGCTGGGTTAGCCCAGGTTACTGTATACTGGTAGTATTTCCATTTCAAAATGTTTAAGGTAAAAAGTAGCTTCAGTATTTTCTATTACATAGGTATTCTAGGTATACTGAAATAGCGTGGTTACTAGTGGGTCAAATAAATTTGACATGCAGCAGTAGTAAGTATGCCTTCTTTTTTATTCATGTCATAATTTCTGTATTTTTCCCCACAGAAATTCAGTACATTTGTATCAGTTTTACTGAAATTTATCTGTTTTCTCTCTTCAGAAAAACAAATACTCAAGGATTTTTTTCACTGATTTATTTGAAAAACTTAATAAAACTAAAGAAAATAAAATAGAAACACATGTAGAATATAGTTAAACCGTATATTAAATCTATAGAGCCATTCTAATTGGACTCATTGACTATTTCTGCCCTGATTATTTTAGACACAGGCCTGTGTTTAGTTCACAAAATATTAAAGGGAGGAATGGATTGTAGTGTTTTCATACTTTTCTCTGTTTTCTGACTACAAAATTGACAGTGACTCTTTATGACAGGAAGGGTTAAGCTTTCCTGTGGCAGCCTGGTAGGGACCAACAGAGGCTGGAGATTTGGTTTTAATTATACTGGAAGATTCTGGCATATTTTCTCAATATCTATAGCATGCAAGCCTAATCTCCGCAATGTAGCCATGGCTGCTGAAATGGGTTCAGAATCTGATAAGAAGCTTCCCCCCCCCCCAAATTTCTCACAGCATTTGATTGACCTTCAGACCCCCTTATAGCCAAGGTTATTTGCACTGAATTTTCCCAACCTGTTCATCCATGAATACCAAGGAGCCTAAGTCTAGTTCAAACAAATATATAATTCCATCATTTCAAGACGACTTGCCAGCTTTCTGTTATATTATTTTTTCATACTCTTCTGCCTCACTTTTTAATTTAAAGCTCTGTAAAGGGCTTACACAAAGTAAAACAAAACATAGTTTTAAAAAAATAATCAAATGAGTTCTAGGTCTAGTAGGCCATTGGACTACTGCTCCAATGGTCCCTGCAAAACTTCTAGAAGCTAACGTGTCCTTAAAATATCCATTTCGAAATCTCACCTTACCTACTAATTCTAGCTCATGTCAGTGTAACCAAGGTATTTTGTTACTATAAGACACGTCTCTACTTTCTATATCATATCTTTTCTGGTTGGAAAACACTATCTGACAAAAACTTTGTGTTTTTTGTTTTGTTTTGTTTCTTAAAGTAGACTTCCTGCTCAGTGTGGAGCCCAAGACAGGGTTTGAACCCAAGACTCTGAGATCAAGTCCCAAGCTGAGATCAAGAGTCAGACTTGAGCCGACTTAACCGACTGAGCCACCCATGGATCCACTTATGACATCATTTCTAGGATAATTACCCAAGTGGTTAGGATTTCATAAGGCAAGTGACAATCTTCTCTTTTCTTTTTCACATGTTAGACCCATTTAGATTTGGTGGTTCCCCCCAGCATTACAAAGGGAGCTAGGGTCTCTGTACATTTGGATGGGGTTAGGGAGAGATTGGTCCTCATTCATCTTTGGAGGAAGTGATGATACTCAGAACCACAGAAAAGCCTTGGGTTTTGTTACCACGTTGACGTAATACTAAAGGCATTGTATGGTGGTTGTACCTAAGATTGTAGAATTTAAGAATGGTTGGCACTATCCCATGAAAGACGAAATTAAGAATTTTATGATATGAAAACTATAAGGTAAACTAACAGCGTATACATGGAGCCTATTTAAGATCTCCCCATGAGGAGTACAGGGATGACATATTTGTAATCTCTCCTACCCTGGGCACTGGTGGAGAATAGTGACTCAATTATTGCTTGTTTAAAAAAAACGGAAATGAAAATTTGTGAATGTATTATTTGTGTAATTAGATATAGCACATTCCTAAATTTTTGAGACTTAAGTCATAAGCCACTAGTTCAACCAACCATTTGATCCAGTTTCATATTATGGTCTTAAAGCTGCATGCCAGACTTGTTAGTAAAGATAATAAAATTAAAGATTTTTTGAGCTGAAGGGGACTTACAATTTGATTCTAAGCTTGAACATTCCTTGACTCATCAAGATATTATAAACATCTGTGAATTCAGTGAGAGATCTCAAAGTAGCTTAAAAATATGTGTAGAGAAAATGTTTAATAGCCTCCTAAGCCCTGAAAATTATTGATGTTGGTGAAATTCTGCTTTGGGCTTTGAGAAAATGCTCTGTCTTCTCTTTTCTTTCTGATTTACTGGCAATTTTAACACTTCAGCTGAAAGCAGTCACAGCACGCTGTTAACCACACTTCCAACTCTTTAACTTTTGCTCTTTCAATCTCCTCTTAAGCCAGGAAGTGGGAGGGCAGTTGAAAACGTTAAATGTGGCAAAGAAATAGATATCAAATGGGAGATAACAAAGAAAATGCCTATGATGCATTTCACCTAAATCAAACACACAAGCACTTCCTCTGGAAAGATTAAAGAAATAGGTCCAGTGTTTCAAAACCATGAATTCTGCTCATGAGCAGTTGAATCCATGAGACAATCTTAAGTTCCAAAATCTTCAGTTGGAGACGTGGCTTTGTCTACAAGGAGTGCGTGAACCAAACTTAACCTGGGAGTTCTGTCTTACATACTCTGTGCCACTGGACATGCAGAGTTGGGCTGAGGTTGCAATGTGATGACATAGCAAGGAAACTGTATCGGTGCTGACCCCATAACCAGAATAAAGGCTCTTTGGTGGAAAGGAACCTTGGAGATCTTCCAAAGCTAACCCCCCTCAGTTGAATATCTTCCACTCAATGAGGGGTGGCTTTTCTATTAAAATTACATTCTTTATCCATTTTTCTATAGTCAAAGAGTGTTTGCTTTATGTACTTTGATGCAATGGCAGTTGTCAAACAAAAGTCTATGGCACTGGTTTGTGAGCTAGAAGTTGCATCTTTAGATGATAGTCACCTGCATGATGTAAGGATTACAAACCAGAGATCCAAATAGCCTGCCCAGGATCAGAGAGATGGTGACAGATGCAAAACGGGATACCATCTTGCTTTTCTAGCTCTAGCCTGGAGGTATTTTTTTATTCTTATGCCATATCAACTAGGCTTTAGATAGCCACTATCTGGAGGCACAGCTTCTATGTACGTCATTTATTGCCAAAGTACCGTAACTGTAAATAATGGCAGGTTAATATGGAAAATTTCTGGGAATATTGGGATGACATTTTTTAGAAGACAGAAGGCAATCTGAACCTTGGTTTTCTAAGAATGGTTTAAATGCAGGGCAAATGTAAAAAAAAAAAAAAACCAAAAAAAAACCCAAAAAAAAACCTGTAACAAAAATTCAATTATGGAAGAGGCAACATAGAGCTTAAAGGTGGAGGACCTACATTTGAGTCTTGCCTCGGCCATTTCTCACAAGGCTACCATTCAAGTAGCCCTGACAAATTATGTCAGATGCCATGATACTGAAGAAACTAACAGTGGGCACCTCCTAATCAGTGACAGTTAGAGTTAAAGCCTAGTGTTAAGGCATCGAGGATTAAAAATGATCTTGCTAAATTACCATAGAACACCAGTGTCTCACATATTCTGAGTGAGTTTCAAATCAGAAATAGGCAGGGCTCTTTAAAGCAATCTGGCCTTTGTTTCTGGATGAGGCTCCAAGAGACTTTGATTATTGTGCTCCATTTTATCCTATAAAATTCTTATGGAAGCACGCCACTTATGAGAACCCCAAGCAGTAGAGCCTACTTAGAGAGACAGTACAAAAGGATCTAACACTTACAGCATGATTAATTTTCTAGGCATTCAAAGTATATGTACATTTATTTAAGTTCCACAAAAATTATTGGAGTTAAGAATCTTTTATCAATTGTGCTGATGCAGAAATTAAAACACAGAAGTAAAAGGCAGAATTTAAACCACTTCTGTTTGATTTCCAAAATCAAGTCTCTTGGCACTCTCTCATACTGCCTCTTCCTCTAGCACACACTGCATTGTCTAGCACACTAGGCACTTCCAATGAAAACTACTATAAGATATTTCATATTCTTATTACTGTGTGCAAATGATTTGGATTTGAGAAGTCTGAAGGATAACAGCAATGATAACTCTTCTGGTTTTCAGTTAGAATCTGAAAATTATGCATTAAGGTCAGGGAAATTATTATCATTTTGTATAATGAGAAGAAACAAGCCAAAGTTTTATAGGTATAGACAAACAACCTTGAAAAGATGGAAAATATTAGTTTACATTTGATGTGTTAAAAAAAGTAGTTTATTTAGCAATCTCAAAAGAGAGCATGGTAACATATCCTTATGGTAGCCTTCACAAAGATATAGTGTTAAAATTCTTCCCATTTTATGGTTGAGAAATATGAGGAAAAGAAAGGTCACCAAATCAGAAACTGAACCATTAAACTGTGGTTTTTAGCTCAGTGTAGATAAATATTTTTTTTTAAAATAAGAGCATAGATCTCTGTAAGCTGTATAATACCACAAAAATATTTGTTATTTGTGTTATTATCTTTGGGTGAGGATGGAGGTCCATGTAGGATGTGAATTCATTCTAAGCAGCTGTCCCACTAATTACTTGGAAAACTACCAGCTGGTCAATATAATATCAAAAGTCATGTTTACTATTTAAGTAAGCCATCTTTAGTATGATTTTTTTTTTACCTTTTCTCAAAATATCAAAACAAGTGAACATAAATCTAAGAAAATACTGCACCAGGTGCCCATTTTTCATAGCATTTTTTTGCCTCTCTTCTCTCCTCAAACTTTCAGCTCCTTCATCTTTTCTCCTGTCCTTCCTTTTCAAAGATAGAGATGATATTAGAGATGGGAATGCAGTGGAATTATTTTTAGATTGTGGCCCTTTTGACTTTGTCTCTCCTTGGATATTCTGGGACCATCATCATCATTGGCTGATATTGGGTGGAGGCTTCTGAGAATTCTTTTTGGTCAGTCACCCAGTTGGCTTGGCATTCTAAGTTTGCAAATGTGACACACACAAGCACATAAGACCCCAACAGCAATCAATCTGCTTCCCACAAGTCCATTGGAAACAGGTGTCATCTTCATTTCCATTAGAATACACCTCTGTTTTTAGTTTCAACCAGCCACACTTTTTTTTTTTTAATTCTTGGAGCCCATTACAATTTTAAAACAAACTAACAATACAAGATACAACTTGAATGGCATATGAAGAAATTAAGAAAGGAGAGACCAAGGAGATATAATATATATATATATATGTATTAAGAAATTTATCCACCCTCCAGTTATTTCTGTTAGCTTCTGAAAACTTCTACTTTCTACTCCCTGTTAGGGTGCCCATGTCACATAGTTGATAATTCCCAAATGAGTAAAAATGTCCAATACTTGATCTGCACTTGTGAGTTCAGTTTTACTTCAAGTCCTGGGACAAAAATGTCTTTAGGAGATATTTACATCATTCCTATTGAACACTTAGTTCATCATCATCAGCCTCGCTCTTGGTGTAGCTGCAGGGTCAAATGTTCTGGAATCTGAGACCCATTCTTCAAAATATGTCTCTAAACCTGAAGCCTTGCTTTCTGTTTGTTGGTTTTTCATTCCCTGCCCATAAAATTCCAGTAGAGTCTGAAGCCTTTTTTCCTCTTGAAAAATACCTCTTTGTTATCTGCCATCAGACCACTTGTTGCTATAGCATTCCTGCATAGAACAATGATTCCCCAGTGATTTTAATCCCAGGACCCTTCGAATATGTTAAGTTACATGACAAAGTAGATTTAAGGTGGCAGATGGAATTAAAGTTGCCAATCACTGACCTTAAATTAGGAAGATTATTCTGGATTATTCACATGAGCCCAATACAGTTGACCCTTGGGCATTATGAGTTTGAACTGCACAAGTCCACTTATACATGGAAATTTTTTCAATAAATACAGTTTAGTTCTATAAATGAATTTTCTCTTCCTAATGATTTTCTAAATAATAACTTTCTCTAGCTTCCTTTACTGTATGAATACACAAAATAAGTGTTAATTGACTATTTACATTGTTGGTGAATAGTCAATTTTCTATTTCTATATTCTGTTTCTATATTCTAGTCAAAGGAAGACTGTTAGTAGTTAAGTTTTGGGGAGTCAAAGTTATACTTGAATTTTCTGCTGTGTGTATGTGTCCAGGGGGGTGTCAATGCCCCTCTACATTGTTCAAGGTTAACTGTATAATCACAGGAACCTTTAAATATGGAAGAAGAAAGCAGAAATGGTGGTGTCAGACTAATGCAGAATGAGAAAGACTGGACTGGCTATTGTTGGTTTTGAAGAGGGAGGAAAGTGATCATGAGCTAAGAAATGTGGGCAGCCTCTAAAAGTTGGAGAAGACCAGGAAACAAATTCTTTCCAGAAGGAATGCACACTTCTCGTTTTAGTTCAGTGAGACCCATTTCCGATTGTTGATCTCCAGAACCAGAAGATAACAAATGTGTATTGTCTTAAGCTTACACATTTGTGGTCAGTAGAATACTAATACATCCTATGTGTGCTTTCATTTCTCCCATTTATGTTTAACCCCTAGTGAACCAGCCCATCACTGAATCTTTTGTTAGCATTATCTTTTTTTAATATTTTTTAAATGTTTTATTTATTTCTAGGAGAGAGATAGAGAGAGAGACAGAGTGTGAGCAGGGGAGGGTCAGAGAGAGAGGGAGTCACAGACTGAAACAGGCTCCAGGCTCTGAGCTGGCAGTCAGCACAGAGTCCTACGCGGGGCTCGAACCCACGAACCGCGAGATCATGACCTAAGTGAAAGTTGGACGCTTAACCGACTAACCCACCCAGGCCCCCCTTGTTAGCATTATTGAAATGACTGTATCTGTTGGTGAGTCTGGGTCACAGTAAATTTCTGCTGTGTTACATTAGTCCTTCCCATGCCTATGTCACAAAAGTTGATCCTCAGAAGCCCACCACATAGAACGTATGATTCAAGCCCTAAGGATCTCAGTCAACCAGATTCCATCTGTAGATACCCATCCACCTGCAAAGACAAGCCCCCTCTAACTGTTACCTTGCACAAATGGCTGTGCCTCTTGGAGCCCCTGTTCTCTCATCTGTAAACTGGATGGTAAAACTTCATTGGATAGAATACTTATGATGGTTGAAAGGTAATGCCAGAAAAGTGCTCAGCACTGTCCCTGGCACAAAGTAACATTTACATAAATATTATGTTTTATTATTCTCATCAATATCTGGCTCCTTATCTCTGATACAACAGATACACGAATTTAACCAATGACCTGGATGAAATGCTATGGAAAATCAGGCATTTGGTGCCTTCTACATTCAAGAACCACTACCTGTGTTACTCCAGCATATGAAACATGAAATACCCCCTAAAATCCGAAGAGCTTGCAATCCAGTGCAAATATAAGTATAAAAAAATTGTCACCTGTAGTATATGTGCATCTTTTTGTACATAGTATATTAAATAAATTAGTTACTGGTGTAACTGTAAAACTGGTTATGGCAGTTTAGACAGAAACCACGGCAGGTTTATCCCATGGAGTCAGCCCTGGTGTAGGAACCCTGTTTTCATACCAAGCCACTGACATGTGTGTCTTCTCAATAAATGCTCTTCAGTAAAAAAAATAATGTACTCAACACCTATTAGCATACCAATTAATATTTATTATCTTTAAATATCAAATATATTTTCTAGTTTACCTGTCTCACCTAAGTTTTGGTGGTAAAAGCCAGTTCTCTCAGGGGTTTCTTGATTCTTGAAGAAAATTAATTATAAAGCTTGAAGATGGGGGTGCCTGGGTGGCCTAGTCAGTTAAGCATCTGACTTTTGATTTCGGCTCAGGTCATGATCTCACAGTTTGTGGGATCAAGCCCTGAGTAGGGTTCTTATCTGGCGGTGCAGAGCCTGCATGGGATTCTCTTCCTCCCTCTCTCTCTCAGCCCCTCTCTAGTTCACATGTGTGTGCATGCTCTCTTTCTCTCTCAAAATAAATAAATAAACATTACAAACAAGATTAGAGATGGAGTGGAGAATCAAATCTTGACCTACTAAAGTGTATCAAACCATCCCATGCCCTTTCCTAAGTGATATTTCTTCATGATTATAAATCTGCTCCTTTTTGCAGCATAGTATAGCACAGCTTGGTTAACAAGGCAGGATAGAGGTTAGGGATTCAAGATGACAAGTGGTGCCAGCTGAGACAGAGCCCCCATGTGTGTGTCATGTTGAGTAAGACTTGGAGGAAAGATGAGGTCTTTGCTGTCAACCTGAAATGCCTCACAGAACTAGGGAGCCTTGTTCCTCCAACATCATGGAATAATCATTGTGAACTCCTCTATGGGGACCCAGAGGGACTTGTGTTGTTAAGAATGGGAACAGTGATTTCCTGGCTTAGGTTTGAGGTGGTTAACCTTTCATTTGTGGGAAGGAGGAAGTAGACAAAGAGAATGTGTAGCATAATCTCCCCTGGGATGGCAAGGTTGGCGTTCTTGACCAATCTGACATGCTGGTGTCATCACAACCAGCCCACTGGTGACTAGGAAAAATCTAATCTCTTTTGATATGTTCCAAGATGAAAATCCTATGTATAGACCTTAAAATAGCCTATAAAACAGTGTCCTTATTTTGGCCTTATAATTAAGTAATAATAGAAGGGCTGCACTGCTTTACAAGGCAATATTCTAGTTCCTAAGTGGGTAAGAGACAGAGAGGCTTGCCAAAAATTGTAATTTATTCTGACAAGTACATGCCACCCCTGCTCCCACCCCATTCTTGATGAGAGAAACAGGCCTAGCCATGCGGTGGAAGAGTTAAATAAAGATACTTAAGCTCATGTGGGGTTATTAAAAAAAAAAAGGAAGGAGCAGCAAGGGCCATTGACTAAAGCAAAGTTATGTTGGAGTTGCCATTAGAGCAGACATTTTGATAATTTTGAAGCAAAGCCCTGGGATTAGCAAACAAAGGCTTTCTGACTATTGTCTCTTTCCGTATGTAAGAGACCAAGCAGAAGTCGTGAAGTCCACTCCTGGTCCCTGGCAAACCACACGAGTCATGGGAAGGTGCACCATTGCACATAAAGAAAAGTGAAATGTGTTTTCATTTTCCCCCCATAAAAATAATTTTTAAAGTACGGTTTGGTTTCCAGACAGTTTTAAGAGCTAAAAGTCTCAGGAGGTGGGGGCGGGGTGAGCTAGGAATGGTAGTAACATTTAAATGTGCAAAAAATTACCTTAATTTGAGTGACTTTCAGGAATTGTATATTTGATATCGATTTCTTTTCAAATCAACAGCCTAATTCTTAAAATATTCACATTCCGCAGAGTCCGGATATAACTATATTATAAAATGAGATGTTTGAAAAGCATTTGTTTCCAGAAAGTATGGTCCCAAAGGCCCACATTTTAGTAAACTTGACTTTAGAAGACCTGCTTCAGGCAATTAAATCTATGTAACTTAACAAAGCCCAGGAGCAAAGCTGCCTTCTGTTGCACCATTAGAAAAAAAGATTTCCCTAAAAAATGGCTTTCTCTTATTCTATTCTTGAAAATGATCCTTTAAATATTGTTCTGCATTAAAGATAAAGTAAAATGATTCTTAAGTGTGCTCAAATTTATGTAAAAGGAAATGAATCTATGATGATTTGCATCCTTTCTTCTGGAAGGAGGAAGAAGGTAACACAAAAATGGAATACGTAGTGATTGGCTGAATTCATTCCTTGACCCTTCAGAAATTATGTGCATTTCCCAAAAGCCTTTTCATTGCCAAAAAGCACAATCCTAAGTCACACACATTTTTTCCATTTGGAAAAAAGTACATAATTGAAATGTTTCCAAATGCAAAAATATTTGATTGCACCTTTGAAAGTGGCTTTCAGAAAGGCCAATAAATCTAAGGACCCAGTGATATGTAGAAAGAATCTAAAAATGTCGTTGTCTTATTTATGGCCTATCAAGTATCTGAAATATTCCATTAGACAGAGAAAATGATTGGAAGCTCTACAGACACTCCGACATCTCCCCAGAGTTCTTTATCAGTTATCTAGTACTACATAAACACTTCCAAGTACAGTGATTTAAAATAGTAACAATGATTTCTCACAATTCTGTGGGTTAGCTGATTTTTCCTGGGCTTACTCATTCTACTCCATCCATTTTCTGCTCTCAAGCGGGACAGTTGGCCTCTTTTACCTTCTTTTTAAAAAAAAAAAATTTAACATTTATTTATTTTTGAGAGACAGACAGCGACAGAGCATGAGCAGGGGAGGAGCAGAGAGAGAGGAAGTCATAGAATCAGAAGCAGGCTCCAGGCTCTGAGCTGTCAGTACAGAGCCCAATGCGGTGCTCAAACTCACAAACCATGAGATCATGACCTGAGCTGAGGTCAGACGCTTAACTGACTGAGCTACCCAGGGGCCCCGGGCCTCTTTTCCAAGTAGTGTCACATCCTGGAATTCTCTATGCCATGGCAGCCCAGGGGAGCATTCCAAGAGGCTCAAGGCGGACACTGCAAAGCCTTTCAAAGGTCTAGGCTCCAGAATTTGGCAGCATCACTATTGCCACATTCTCTTGGTCATAGCAAGTCAACGAAGAGAGCCTAGATCCAAGGGGTGGAGAAATAGATTCTCCCTCTGGATTAGAGAAGTAACAAAGTCACATGGCAGAGGAGTGTGTATACTGGGATGAGGGGAATTTGTGTTTGCTAATTCACTGTGTTATAACAAAATACCACAGAGTGGGGAGCTTAGGAAGAGAAATGTATTTCTCACAGTTCTGGACCCTGGGAAGTCCAAGATCAAGGCATTGGCAAATCTGGTGTCTGTTGAGGATCTGCTTCCTAGGCAGCCATCTTTTTGCTGCAATTTCATATAGAGAAAGGGCAAAGGGACCTTTCTCAGACCTCTCTTATAAGGACACTAATCACATTCAGGAAGACACTGTTCTCACAGCCTAATCATCTCCCAAAGACCCCAGACCCATCCTCCTACCATCACATTTTGCATTAGGTTTGCAACATATGAATTTTGGGGAGAACATAAACGTTTAGTCTACAGCAACGATCTACCACAGGTGATTTGTAAGATTTGGTGCTCAGGTCAGGCATGATGAGGGGGCATCTGTTTTGACCAGTCAGATGATAACAGACTGAGAAACAGATCCATTGGTATTTTTCCACCAGTGCCCACTGATGCTTTGTGACCATCTAGATTTGATGAAGTATCAACTTGGCCCAGGAAGTGGCTGGCACATTGTAGAGCTAAATAGCTAAATAAATATTGAATGCATCGAATTAGGAAAACACATATGAATAAAACCTTACTCATTTCATACTAAATGAATTTACAAGAAAAGAATTCCATAGTGTTCCTGAAGATGCAGTGGGGTGAAGTATAACTGATTCCACGTTAGGAGTCAGACTTGGAGCTCCTCTATCACAATTTTATGTCACAGCACAGTTAAAAATGGTAATTGTTGTACAAAGTGGAAACTGCTCTGTGTGTGTGTGTGTGTGTGTGTGTGTGTGTGTGTGTGTGTGTGTGTGTAGTGGGGGGTGGCTGTCTAGTGAGCATTTCCTGTTGCTTGAAGGCTGTGGGGACCAGTATCTCTCAGTATGCTCCTAACTGCAGAACACCTGGATTGAAGCTCTGAATGGATTATTGGATGTGTGGCCCTGATCAGACCACGGGAGCTATGAGAATAAAGCTACCATCCTCCCCTGCTTCCTTATAGGTTATTATGAGGATAAAGTTAACACTGTAGTACATCTGGATGGTAATACCTGAAACCTTCCAAAATCCAAAGAAAGCTGGGATGAGTGGAATAAATCATTTTTTTCCTCAAAAGCACAAAATTGCTTATGGAATCATTGTAATCTATCTCACACCAAAGTATTTACTACTTTGTAGTTTGTAACCTCAAAGCAATGTATATCTGATAGGGTGCCTGATACAGTAACAATCACAACCATTATTCTTTTGTTGCATAGAACATATCCAATCCCTGAAAGAAAGAGCCAAGTAGATTTGAATGAAGAAACAAAGAGCTGAACATTATAAAGACATTTGCCAATAGAGTAGCATCCTGATAATAATTTATGTGAATTGAGTGGTATATGTCACAGTACATGAAATATGTTTTACATTTAATTTTACTCAAATGACATCTCATTTCTGCTATCATTTTAGTAAATGTACATTGATGACCAGAAAACTATGTAGGAACACTGGTGAATATGCCTTCCAAGAAAAGTTAAATGACCTGGAGAGCAATTCCAGAGACTTGTATCATTCCTGGAGATGCCATTCCCAAATAGCACCAGCTTGCATGTTTTCATGTCCACAGCACTGCCTTGACTGTGCTTGCATAGACCGGGTTAGAAAAACAGCTCCACTAATATACATGCAAGACAAAACAAAAAGTTACTTTTACCAACCATTTAAAAAGCTCAGAAATTTCACTAAGGATCTGAAGATCACAGAACAGAAAACACAGTCTTAGTTTGCTATCTTCTTTGTGCTTTTCTTCCCCCTCTCATTTTCTTCCTCTGAGAAACAGAAAATACTGCCGTCCTTGTCTTCAATAGATCAGCTCCACCCTCGTGGAAGACACCAGAGGTCTCAGAATCCCAAGTGAATGTATTAATTTCCCAATGAATATTTCTCACTAAAATAATTCCCATGCCAGTCAATAAGTGAGTAAAAGTATCTTCATGGTGTAGCATAATTTTATCCCAGGTTTCCACTGTATGAGCTGATGTCTATGTTCTGTTTAATTCACTGAGATTCCTAATGGTGTTAATGTCAAAAAAATAAAAATAAAATTGGGGATTATGTTCTTTTAAAACTTAATGTTATGCCCCAGCTCCCTGTCTGCATGTCCGAACTCTCCCGTTTGCCACAGAGAGCATGGCATTCCTTTCCCAGCTGACTCTTCCTTCTCAATTTCCGCCCATGTCCTTTCTTGCTAAATCACAGCTCTGACGAAGGTCATGAGGCTTCAACTTGGTGTTCCTCCATGTTCTGTCTGGTCTCAGAGGAAGTGGTAACCCTCCTCGAAGCTCCAAGTGAATTCTGCCAGCTGTTCTCTTGATGCAATCAACCCCGTCCTTCCTCAGTGGTTTCATCCAGGTCCTTTTCCTGACACTGTAAGCCTCTCTCTTTCAGAGGTTACTATTAAAATTCTCCTTCACCCCCACTGTACCTATAGTCTTCCCTTTCTTCTTGCCTCTGCAGCCAAACTCCCTAAGGTGGCAGAGCATAATCACTGCAACGACAACTAATTTTTGCTGCTGGCATCCGTTCTTCCTTCCTCTGACTTCCTTCCTAGGAGCCAGACTTCCTTCCCAGAAGCCAGGCCTGCCTGCCCCCTAGTGATGGAAACCTGATCTAAACCATGCCTTGATTTTCATGAGCAATACTGATTGAGTGAGATGGACATGTGACCCAAGTCGGGCCAATTAGACTCCACTTCAAGAATTTTATTCAAGTTATGGAGAAAGCAGGTCTCTTTACTGAAGGCTCAGCACCTGGAAATACATCATGCTGGAGCTGGGACAGACTGTCTGCCCACATGAGGAGAGAGCCCAGCCTAGAATGGAGCAAATGTGGAAGACTAGCTGGGAAAAGGAAACTGGATCCTGGTGACATCATTGGTGCTGCTGAGTCCAGCAGTGACTAAAGCCAAAAATAATCTTTTTAGTTATATGAGCCAATAGATAGCTTTTTTTGCATAAGTCATTTCATTTGTGTTTTCCTTGACATTTTCAGGCGAAAAGAAAAAGATCTTATGTGATACTCCTCACGCCAGTTTCTCGTTCATTTTTTTAAAGTAGGGAGACTTAACCGACGACTAAGTCACCCAGGCACCCTTTGTTCATTTTTCAGTGCACTGTACTCTGTTTTCTAGTTTCACCACATCCCCAAAAGTTCTGTCACTAAGTTAATCTCGTCTTGGTCAGGTGTTATGTAGGTCATCCTTCCTGTAAGATTTGAAAATATTGGCTGATCTCTCCTTGGTTTAAGTGACCTTATCCCTTGAATTTCTTAATTTCACTTTTGATTGGTTTTCCTCCTGTACCTCTGCATTTTCTTTTCTCCTTTCCTCAAATTGTAAATCTTATCACAATCAGAGTATCATGCTCTTCTTGTTCTCTAAATCTGCATTCTTTCCCTGGATGATTTCACCAACTGTCAAGGTTTTAATGACCATTTATATTCTAGTAGTTTCCAAGTTTCTCTCTCTAGGTCTCATAAGTCCTCTTTTGAAGTTTGGATTCGGGCCCCCAAATGCTCTCAAGCATGCATCCTCACCTAAATGTCCAAAACTACAAGTACCATAACCCCCCTCCACCCTGATTTGCCCTTTTCTTATGTTTCATGTATTTGCTTATGATTGTATATTCATCATGTCCAGCAACAACATCTCAAACTTACAAGGTGGTCACCATCATTGGCCCTTTCACCTTCAGCCCTCCTCTTTCCTATCCCTCATTCATCACCAACTAGCTGCATGACCTTGGGGAAATGCTCTAGACTTCAGTGTTCTCATAACTAAAACAGAGATACCAGTAATATTTGTTAAGACTAAATGTAACATTCATGTAAGGCATTGCAGTGTCTCATGCATATAATGCCTTAAGTAAATATTAGGTAGCTTTTGTATCAGTTATCTAATGATGTGTAACAAGCTACCCCATAATTTCATAGCTTAAAATAAGCAACTCATGAATGTATTTATTCATGAAGATGAAAATTAGTTGGGGCTTGGAGAAGACAGCTCATCCCTGCCCTGTGCTGCATCTGCTGAGGTGGCTGGAGTCAGGCTGGAAGGTCTTCTTCAAGATAGCTCACTGAGATGGTTGGCAAGTTGGTGCTGGCTGTGGCTGAGCTCACCTGGGACTATGGTCCAGGAACCTAGGTTCTTCTCCATTTGTGCCTCTCTGCCCATTAGTTTTCCTCACGATATAAGGAATGAATCCACAGGAGACAAGAGGTGGGTTCTAAAAACAAGCACCCCACAGACAAGAAGTGGAAACTGTGAGTGGAAACTGTGAGTATCTTAAGGCCTGAGCCCAGAAACAGGCACACTGTTGATTCTACCGTATTCTATTATTCAAGTCACAAGAGGTAGATTCAAGTAGAGGGATCACAACAATTTTTGAAGGGCAGACTGACAAAGGATTGAGGGGCCAAGTTATGAAACCACCATAGCTCTTTCCTTCCACACCACCATCCTCCTTCTCTCCATAGCCACCACTAGTACTTTGCTTTAGCTTTTAGTTTATTTCATGAACTTTTGTCGCCAGCTCTTAACTTGTCTCCTTCCCTCTACTCTTACTCTCCTCCCATCTCTTCCCCACATTGATATTTCTTTTTTTTTTTATTTAATATTTTTTATTTATTTCTGAGAGAGAGAGAGACAGCATGAACAGGGGAGGGTCAGAGAGAGAGGGAGTCACAGACAGAAACAGGCTCCAGGCTCTGAGCTGGCAGTCAGCACAGAGCCCGACGCGGGGGTCGAACCCACGAACCGCGAGATCACGACCTAAGCGAAAGTCGGATGTCTAACTGACTAAGCCACCCAGGCGCCCCTCCCACATTGATATTTCTAAGACTATGTTACCTCCTTTTAAAATACCTTTGGTGGCTTCCCATAATATAGATAATATCTATATTATCAACTCAGGGTTGCCTGGGTGGCTCAGTTGGTTAAGCATCCAGCTCTTGATCTCGGCTCAGGTCATGATCTCCAAGATTGTGGGTTCAAACCGCATGCTGACAGCACAGAGCCTGCTTGAGATTCTCTCTTTCCCCCTCTCTCTCTGCTCCCTCCTCTCAAAATAAATAAATAAACTTAAGAAAAAAAAAAAAGAAACAAGAGGGGGATAGGGAATAAGGGGTGGTGGTGTGCAATCTGATACCAAAATCTGATTATTAAAGAATAATATAAAAGCTTACTTTTTTGTTTGATTTACATGTATTTTATTTCCAAAGAGTTAAGTTTTTAGGACACAATTACTTAAATTGTTTGGACCAATTACTTAATAAACAGAACTGTTAAGTATTTCATTTGTCCTATAACTGCCTATAATGAAAAAATTACTGAGTTGCTAAGGACACATTAAGCTGAGAAAGTTTGGGAACCTTGTGCATAACATATGAGACAGAAAGTTAACAAAAGATATTTTATTTTTTAAGTTTATTTTTACTTATTTTGAGAGAGAGAGAGAGAAAGGGGGGAGAGGCAGAGAGAGAGAGAGAGAGAGAGAGAGAGAGAGAGAGAGACCCAAGCAGGCTTCACGCTGTCAGCACAGAGTCCAATAAGGGACTTGAACTCATTACCTGAGCTGAACTGTGACATCATGACCTGAGCCAGAATCAAGAGTTGGATGTTTAACTAAATGAGACACCCAGGTGCCCCAACAAGAAATATTTTGAAACCTCTTACCCAGGTACCATGGTACCCAGTGAGGTGGAGGTCCCTTGTTTGCTTGAGTCTGTGAGTATTAGTTTATGTGCCTCACATTCCTGTTTCCTCTGTCTTTCCCCAAAATCTCAACCCTCTCTGGCCAACTTAATTTTTTTCAAATTCTCAGTCCCCTAATACTTTGTGCCTCCTGTTCTGTAATCTCAGTTTATACTCCTTAACTTCTGTTCATTGTACTCTCTGGAACTTTGTCCATGATTTAATGACTCTCCCATATCCTGAGTTTCTTAATAGCATGTATGCTACTCTTTAACCAAAATCAAGTTCTCCCCTGTGTACGTGGCTTTTCCAATAGCCTTCTTAAATGGAAGCTTCTTATTATTTTCTCATAAATACGTCCTTACGTGTTCTCTTCCTAACTTGCTTTTCACAGCTAATACTGACCTTTACTTCCCAGTCTTTTGGACTATAAGACTCTTGCTGTGAGGTTTATATCCCTTACCCTCCTACCCCCCAACCCCCACCCCAACTCCTCTGTCATGAAGAGCCTTTTGTTCTTTATCCTTCCCCTGTTCATTGATGACTTTGCCCTCTGGCTTACAGTCCTTTTCTCCACCCTGTCTGGTCTCCATCCTGAGTGACCTCAGCAACTGTTGGACTGAGTCATCACACACCCAGGCCTCCCTATTCCTTGGTCTCCTCATCTCCAATTACCTGCCCTTCTACTCCGGGTCAACACAGCCTAGCCCAGACATCTCCAAGTGTGGTCCTGGGGCAGGCTGCACCGGGACCGTCTAGAAACCTTGATGAAATACAGATTCCAAGGCCAATTGCCCAGTCCTATTGAATCACAGTTTTTGAGAAAGGGTCCTGGCACTGTATCAATCCTCCCAGGCGATTCTCAGGCAAAGCGACTTTGAGAACCACTATGCTAAACTTGGTTCTCATTGGAAACTACCTCTAAATCACATTCTTTTACCAGAATCTCCTATCCTTCCAGAACATGTTCTTCATTGTTCCCACTACAACTGCTCTTGATATAAAGCAGGCTCTCCCTTTGCATTCTTTTTCTTCATATCCTCCCTTTTTATTTCATTCCCTCTCTCTTTAGATTAGATTTTTAGAATAATAATAAAAATATAAAAACTTTTCCTATTTACTCTGTGGCAGACACTGTCCTAACTTCTTTCCTACATTAATTGTTTAATCCTTGTTTAATCCTTACAATAACTTAATGAGGTAAGCACTCATTTTAATGCTCATTTTTTTCTTGCCCACAATTTCAGTTTTCTTACCCTTTTATGCCTTCTTTTCTCCCTGGCAATCCCCAACCCAGGATCCACCTTTCAATGCTTACACTCTGGCCACTAAGCATAGCAGGAGGGATTGGTACAGTATGAGTTCATGGTCACCTGCCCTAATGAGCCCTAATCACTACATTTCTGGATTGGGTATGGTCTCTTACTGTTGATGATCTAGTTCAACCTCTCCCTTCCTTTCCACAGAGAACTTGGACTTCTACTTCATATGGAATGTGAACTCCCTGAACAATACCACCTAAACTCACCATCAGACCTACAAAGACATCTCCATTAGCACCTATGCTTCTTTCATTGGCTCACATATTTAACAAATATTTATAGAATACTAACCAAGTGACAGGCTTGTGCAATACGGTTTCAAGCAAGCGATAGGTTCCATGCCTGTTCCCATTTTACAATGTGAAAACTAACAGAGAAGTTAAGAATCCTACCAGATTACAAATACAGTCAGTGGTGGAAGACCTAGTCAGACCCAGTGTCTGAGCTCCTACGTGGTGGATGGCACTATGGTCCCGCCCCTGCTTGGAGTTTCTTGGCTAAGGGATAGGGAAGCTTAGCTAATGAATTCTGCCTGGGGCCACAGTTCAGTGAGAGCAGCTGTACTCTTACCTGTTTTATATATTGGATTGTGTCTTAAGGTTTTATTCTAGAAAAAATAATTTAAAAATCCTTTATTTTCTTAACAAAATTGGAGAAACCACTATACCTCATTTCTCTAGGTCCCGCTTTTAAGAGACCATCTATGATCTATTTCTTCTGAGGCTAGTGCTGGTGGTTCAGAATAGCTTTGTTAACTCTGGAATCTATTTGCTTTATCCTCTGGACATTGAGAACTACATAATTTATTACAGTAAACTTTTGCTTTGTCATCCTGGAAGCTTAGGGCCAAATTCCAACTCAATGAGGAACTTGTGGCTTATCTATTTGTATTCTTTCTCTTGGGCCTTAACTATCCATTCCATTTCCTCCCTGTTGATTCAGCTTTTTTTTTAGCATATGTTTTCAGTGAGTTGCTTCGAATCCGTTTTGGAGCAAGATTTGACACAGAGATAATGTATATGAAACATTTTCTAAACTATAACTGTAAATGTACATACATAAGGAGATAAAAGCAAGAGCTTTAGTCTTTCAACAACTGCCTTACAGCTCAGCTTTATATCTAAGACATGGAACTAAGATTTGGAGGACTAGATTGAGCCCAGTCATTCCCACATCTAGACTTGGCAACATTTGAAGGGAGCACCTACTTTAATTAAGGGTTCATGACTCAGCAATTCAAGAAAAATTGGAATTCCTCATTCTGTTAGAGTGCTTGTTATTTTTAAAACTACTTTATTGCTCTTATACACAAAGAACTTTATTCTGTGGATGTTTTTCTCAAATAATCAGTTTAATTTGATCTGTATATGGTAAGTATTTAGAAATAACATGCACACTGACTAAGAATTTTTAAAGAGACTACTACAGACTTGCATGTTTACTTAAACAAATTATATAGTCACACAGAAAAGCTCACAAGAGAAAAAAGTATACAATAATATTTTATAAAATAAAAGAAACTAACAGAGGCATTCAACTAACTATTAAAGATTTACTGAGTGCCCACCAGACACCAGGCAGGGTTCTAGGCACTGGGCACACGATGATGAAAAACACAGGCAAGGTCTCTGCAAACTATAAACTGGATTAAGATTTTGCTCAACCTCAAATATAATCCTGTTTTGGAAGGCTTCATCCCATTTGAAAAGTAACTCATGCACAGCAATGTATATATTTCAAGGATATATCTGGTAAGTACACCCATAACAAGAAAATGCTATTGTTAAACATTAATACTATTATAGAATAATCCCTGTCAGTGAAGTGTGAGATGATTCACACTGATTAGTTCACTGCAGTGATCCATGTAGATCGTTGAGAATTTCCTTTGGTTATTTTTATTTGCTCAAATGCATACTGGATAGCTTCTTGAAATAAATCTGTTTTGAAAGGTAAATAAATATTGAAATAGAAAATATAGAGCTTTTTGGGTTTTAAGTGACTTATATGGATAAAGGAATGTGTAGCCTTGTAAACTCTTGGGATTTGAAGGATCAGACATGAATATTAGTGCTATCACTATAAACTAGCTGCAAAGAAAGAGGAGGCATTATTTTTAGAAATATTTCAGCTGTAAGACAAAAGGACATATTTCCTTGAAATTGAGAGTAAAGACTGTAGGTATGCTTCAGCCGTATCTGAACCATAAGGTTTACTCCTTGAAAGTTTTGCTATTCTATCTCATTTTTCTGATTTGACTTCACAGTCTACTCTCTTTTCAATTTTTAGAACATATTCCCTAACAAAATAAATAATTAAACTATAGATGAACTGTCAAAAGGGAACATTATTTTAATGCAACATTAACATTTTGGTAATTAACATGGAAGTTAATGCATTTAGCAGATGTAACAACATTAGACTTGTAAATTTTAATTAAAGTTAATGGTTCATGATAGCTGTAGGGAGCAGGCATCCTCTCTAGATACTGAAAACATGTCTAATGTGATTAGAAATACTAATTGTAGAAAAAAGGATAGTGCTGGCAATGACTATTCTTCCTTTCTTACAAAATCAGCAACTTGAAAGCCCTTTCAAATGAGGAAACTGGCAAGCAAATAGAAGCTAATAGAAAAGGTGATAACAAGATTTAAGGAACTGCATCAAAACATGCAAACTGTTCTCATATACATCCCTTTCTCGATGAAGCTACCTGAGATAATTCCAAGACAAGCAATGAAGGTATTTAGTAATTTTAAACTAGGGACTAATGTGTCATCTATAATTCTCTCTGCAGTTTCTAATGGAAGGTTGCCATCCCAAACTATATGCATGTGGCTCAGTCTAGATTTTTTAAAACAAGAGAACCAGTGACTTTGGCAAACAAACAAAATCCCTCTACATTACAGTTTTGCTAGAATGATAAAAAATGATGACTGTCAGGTAGCCACACTTAATCAGCTAGCCAAAAGTAAATGTAATAGTCAAATTCAATTATCTTTATTTCCACTAATGTCCAACTGAGGCTACTAATTCTAAAATTTTTTTAAATGTCTTATTTATTTCTGAGAGAGAGAGACAGCATGAGCAGGGGAGGGTCAGAGAGAGACAGAGAGACACAGAATCTGAAACAGGCTACAGGCTCTGAGCTAGCTGTCAGCACAGAGCCTGACACGGGGCTCAAACCCATGAACCGTGAGATCATGACCTCAGTTCAAGTCTGCCACCTAACTAACTGAGCCACCCAGGCACCCTGAGGCTACTCATTCTAAATAACTCACTTAAGGTACTGTATATCTCCAATTCCCAGACAATTCCTTTTTATTTAATAAGATGTGAGCTCCTTGCCTGTCTTGTTATGATAGCACTTGGCAAAAGTAGGAACTCAATAAATATTAGCTGAATAAAAGAATAAATTTAATAAATTTGAGTTTAAATTAAAATATTTTCAAATGAAATATTTTTATAGAAATTTAGTAATAATTTATATAGACATTTAAATTTATAATTTAGGAAACATTAGTAATTAATATATACTTATGAGTTATTAATTATATATGATATGCATTATATTGTATGTACAATTAATATTACTTTCCTGTTCTGTCCCCAAAAGCTGTCTTAAAACCCAGAGTGTCTTATCATGGGTGGTGGAGTAGAACCAAAATGTAGGAAATTGAATGTTTCCATCAACTTTATTCTGTTAAGAATAATCTAAACTTTGCAATAATAAATCCTGCCCTCTCCCCAAGCAGCTCTGACTGAAATTTTCATGAATCTTCACTGAGAATACAAAATACAGAAGGCTCAATTAGGATGAGTTTTAAATACCAGAGACTTTGAACATTGGCACTCCACCAAAGAAATCAGTCTCTGAGACATCAGAGCTCACTCATCACTGTGAAATTCCTTACAGTGTAAATTCCTCATAGAACTGGTCAGTGCTAAAACCTTCCTCTTTTTTTACTCTTAACAGTGTGGTGAGGTCTGGATTGCAGAAATTATGGATTAAGTAGAGACCATGTTAACTTCTTTTAACACTCAATTCTTGGCTTGGTTTCCACCCTAGATGTAGACAGCCTAATTTGCGGGGCTAGTGAAAAGTGGTAGCCCTGGGGTTTATTGTATATTATAAACCTAATGGAATGTTGAGAGTTAAAACTTGCTTTCCAATTGGTTACTCTGATAGTCTTTAAATGACTTTTTAAAAAATGACGAGAAGTACAAGAAGAACAGAATCTGTTGGCAAATGACCGTTCAACTTCTCACATTTCAACACATAAAATATTGATTATGTAATATTTATGTTATTAATTTTAAGCCACTTTCAATAATAACACTGATCCCCAGGTCAAGTATTTTCTAGTAATTAGTAACTAGCAGGGTTAGGAGTCCAAATCTCATAAAATACTGTTAAGATGATTTTATACTTTTATAATTTAAAAGGGTCAACCAGTGAAGTTAAAAAGTTCTCCATTTTTTTCTAATGGTAAATATAAACATATATTTCACTTAATATCACTTGTCATTTTACAAAACATGGACTCTTACTGTCTTTGGGACAGTAAAATTTAAATATTTGAAAACACAAAGCAGGTAAATAATGAATTTGCTGGTGAATAGGAATTTTAATTCGAAACATGATCCTTTGTCCAATCCAGTATTGACACAGTAATTTTTCCAGCCACCAACATTAAGGTCACTTCTGACTTTAAGAATAATACCAGTATATCAACCTGGCACCTAGGTTTGCACTAAAGTTGCCAGATTTAGTAAATAAAATTATAGGTGCCCAATTACATTTGAATTTCAGTTGAAGAATATATTATATCATATATAAAATTTTAATATTATATATAACATCCTTATGCTAAAATACTATATTTTATTTACCTGAAATTCAAATGCAATTGGGCATGCTATATTTTCTCTGGCAACCCTGCCTCCTTATACAGACTCTCATCTCTTTCCCTTATTTGTCTTTCAACACTTTCCAGTTTCCCAAAGATTCGAATTCAGATGGAATGGCTTACAACAGGTGTGTGTGGTGTCCTACATCATGTGGCAGTTGCCAAAGAGCAAAAATTTTTCCCTGAAGGGCCCATCTTGGCAGACTAAGAATCAAATTAACATGAGAGAGAATAACCAGGAGAAAATGAAATTTAATACTGTATGTATGTGGAATCATGCAGACATGGAAGTTCCAAAGATATTCGTGAAAAATGAAGTATATATGTCATCCTGATCTAAGGAGAAGTGGGTAGGGGTCTGGGACTTCAAAGGGAAGGAAAACAATTCTCAGAGTACAAGAGTAAATGTTTGGTAAACGAATGTTTGCTGGACCACTTTGTCCCTCAATGGGACAAAGAAGACTTTGATCAAACAGGCCTTCCTAGGTTCTTCCCTGACTATTCTACCTACTTCAGATCATAATGGAGTTATCTATGGTAAGAGCTCTCTTCCTGGAGCAGGGCCTTTATCTAAATTCTTTTTATGTTCTGGGGCACCTGGGTGGCTCAGTCGACACGGCTCAGGTCATGATCTCACGGTTTGTGGGTTCGAGCCCCGTGTCTGACTCTGTACTGACAGCTAGCTCAGAGCCTGGAGACTGTTTCAGATTCTGTGTCTCCCTCTCTCTTTGACCTTCCCCTGCTCATGCTGTCTCTCTCAGAAATAAATAAATTCTTTTTAGAATATTGTCGGGAGAGGTAAAGGACTTTTCCTGAATCCACTGGATTCTTAATTGCTTTTAACGCAAAATAATCCTTATGCCAAAGTGATCCATCTTGGGGCAGTCTGCCCTTGACCCCAACACAATCTTAGCATCTTATCTCTCCCCAGACCTGCCATACCACTGTCTATATTTCACTGGATCTGTTCCTTGTTAGTGTGGAACTTTGAGGTCCTCTCTTCTCAGAGCTCTCGGCAGGAAGCAGGAATAAACCCCTGTGCTCAGGATAGGAAGTCTATCCCATGGTCTGTAATGACATACACTTGTGACATTCTCAGCCACAGGCCAGAAAGCATTTCAGAATCTCTGATCCCCAGATACACTCTACCTCCAACCAATTTCTCCCTTTCCCTTTATCTCCAGGATCCCACTCTGGAATAACTGCCCTCCCCCCACCCTTTGTCAGGCAATAAATCACTCCCTCATCAAGATTTCCCTCACTGTATGGTTTAATCATCTTGCTTTTGAGTTGGATAACCTGGCTTTCCCATCTGTTGTTTATGTCAGACTTCAAAGACCTATTTTTGGAACTGAAAAGCTGAATATTGAGTGTGTGTTTGTTTTTACCTTTAATCTACCTTGAGGCAGAGGCTGTCTGGTTGAATTGAGGAGGGGAACTAGTCACAATACAACAAAGGACAAAAAAAGAAAAAAGAAAAAAAACTTACTGTTGAAGTTCCACGGTATTGCATAGCTACTCTTAGAATGTCACTTTTGGCTAAATGTTTTGTCGAGTCTGTCTTTTTAGATTGAACCAATGGTCATATTTATCAACAACCAACGGGCTATTATCTGAGTCAGTTTGTGAAAATGCTTAATCTTATTGGTTCTCAGTTTTCTTGCATTTTACAAAGTGGAATATGTTGGGGGAGAGTTTATTTCATATTTTGTCAAATGACTATTATGCGTCAGGCAATAGGAATTACTTTATTACACATGCATCAAATACAAGGACTCCTATCCTATAAAGAACAAACTATATAGTACAAAACATGCATCTGAAATGTAATGAATGAATACAGGGGCCTCTAAGTTTCTTTCTTACTATAAAGTGTAGGAGACTGCGTGGTGATGTGATCACATGATGTTGTAAATGGGTCACAGAATTTCTGAGTTACAAGAATTCAGATTGCTTATTTAGTCAAATTTCTTTTCAAAAAAGCACTTAATTATCTTTTTAAATTAAGAGGTATGGTCAGGAAGTCTCAGAAATAATTCCACTGTCCTTTACAGATGAGTAATTTCACACTTCACATTCATCATGCTTACCATTTCATGTTAATTTTGTCAGTGAAATGTGTCACCTTTGAGATTGGTAAGTCTAAAAAAAAGATATTAACCTATCTAAGATTGAACTGATCTTTACTGGGGGTACTACACTCATGTATATATTTCCCTCTTAGCTCATAAAAATTATACACAACAATTTAAGAACCAGGATAGGAACCAATGATTCTATGGTGAAAATATGTATCAGTGATTGATAAAGATGGAAAAAACATAATAATTGTATAGGTAATCAAAAAAAACCTGTGAATTAAAACAATAAAAGGAATTTCTTCTCCCCCCCCACATTGGCAAAGATTGAAACAATTAGAACACTACATGTATGTGGAAAATATTAAAGTGAATCAGAAAAGCACACCTTGCTCTGAAATGTTGGCATTTTTCACTAGCATTGTCCTAATCCTGCTTCTTTTTCCCCTTAGCAATGGTAATCCACCCTCTTGGCTTCATTTACCATCTTTACATTTGTTTCAAAAACAGTTATCACCTGGATAACTATTTTTATAGTTACCAACTTGGATAACACAGTTACATCCAACTCAATACAATAATGGGATTAGGCCATATATAGTGTTCTGCGATTTTCATTAATCTTTAACTGTGGGTGTTTTTCATCATGGTAATCCACCCTCTTGGCTTCATTTACCGTCTTTACATTTGTTTCAAAACTAGTTATCAACTGGATAACTATTTTTATAGATATCCACTTGGATAACTCAGTTACATCCAACTCAATACAATAATGGGATTAGGCCATATATAGTGTTCTGCAATTTTCACTGATCTTTAATTGTGGATGTTTTTCATCATGGTACATTTATATCATTAAAAAATAAATTTATCTCAATCTGTTCATTTTTGCTGTCCATTTTCACTGCTAATGCCCCAGTCAGGCCATCATAATAGGAAGCCTGGATTGTTGCAAAACTTTCCTTTACTTGTCTTCTTGTATCTACTCTTGGCCACTTTCAATCTATTTTTCCCTAATTAACCAAAGTCATCTTTTTAAAAATACTAAATTTAGTTCTTCCAAGTATTAGCTGTATGATCTGGAGGACCTGGTGGTCCATGAGAAGAAGTGTGAATTTTATACCAAGTGAAAAGGAAAGCCATTAAAGAGTTTTGGGGGTGGGGAAGTCACACGCAATGACTCACCCTTTTCAAGGTTTCTTTGACTGCTTTGTGGAAAAATGGATTGTAGGGAGCACCAGTGGAATCAAAGAGACTACAGTAAAGAGGAGGCTTTGGCAGTGGTACAGATGGGAGTTGAGGGAGGCAGGGCTGAGGTAAAAGCAGTGATGAGAGGTGGATGAATTCTTGAAATATCTTGTAGGTTTAATTGACAAGACTTTCTGATGGGTTGGATGTGGGAAGTAAAGAAAAGAGAGTAATTGAAACTTATGGAAGATGGGGAAAGATATTAGTTTCAGGGAGAAATGAAAAAAATCCACTTTGAGTATCTTGATTTCGAGATGCCTCCAGTACAGTCAAGTAGAGAGTTAAGTGAGCCCTTGTATACATAAATCTGGCGCTCAGCAGAGGAGTTTGGGCTAATCAAATAAATTTAGGACTCATCAGTAGAAGATGGTATTTATAGCCAGGAAAATGGAAGAGAGTGAGAATATAGTAAGAGAAGTGGACACAGGGAAAAGTCTAAGGAACTCGTACTTTTAGAGACTGAATAGTGAAGGAAAGGCCAGAAATGGAGGCTAAGAAGGAACTGTCAGAGAGGTAAGAGAAAAACCCGGAGAAGGAGGTATTATATATGCTGAAAATGGCAGTGTTTTAAGAAAGAGGAAGTGCTGCTAAATGGTTGAGTAAACTGAGGACAGAAAAGTACCCAATGGATCTGGCAGCAAAGAAAGTCAAAGAGAATTTTGATGTGAGGTATTATTACCATGATTTGCCAATCATAACTTGTGAGCCTTCTGCTTAAAACACTTGGCCTTATGATGCAGTTCAAAATACTCATCATGTTTTTTCCATCACTCCACATTCCAGCCAGTGTCTTGTTTCCTGACACCTGTCTCCGTGGCCACACTGGACTCTCTTCAGTTGCAGTTCTGGAACATGCAATGCTTTCTCTCCTCTCAAGGTCCTCACACAGGTCTGAACTAGTGCTAATTTCTAGACTGTGTGAGAAGCCGCATAACATGGTGGTTCAGAGCACAGACTTGAGAGACTACCTGGATTTGAAGTCTGGCTCTGCCTTTTCTATTTGTGCAATTTCAGGGAGATTCTTTGCTCTACTTCAGGTTCCTCAATTTGTATTGGCTCTTCAGTAAAATGGGACCAAGAAAAATACTTGCCTTGTAGAATTCCTTTTAGAGGGAAAGGTTGCATTCAAAAGAGTGAGAATTACAAGACATCAGACTGTAGATGCTAAAAAGGTAATGGAATAATACCTTTCAAATCTTAAAAGAAGGAAATTATTTAAAATCCACATTCCTGTATCCAGAAAAAGAAAAAGATGAGCCAAGTAGAAGAGCAAGATAAAAACGTCTTTTCAGACATGCATGGATTTGGAAAATTATCTCCCACATTACCTTCCTTAGGAAATTATTTGAGTATGTACTCCTAAAAAGAGGGACTTAAAAAGAGGGGTGTGATGGGATGAAGACAGAAAATGCAAGAATGAGTGACAATCACAAAGAATAGTGAAGAAAGAAAGAAAGTCTGAAAATAGCTATAGAGAGGGCTGAAAAGACAATTAGTCCTGATTGAAACTAGAGAATGGAGGACATTAGAAGTTCCTAGGATAAAATAAAGAATCCAGAAATTTGATCATGTTCCTAGACCTAAGGCGCTGGATGGGCCAAAGGATGAAATAAATGCTGTCAGTACAGGAAGCACACAAAGGCAATTAGATACTCCATGATGAACAAAAAAGGTACATAGGATACTTAGGCTCTACTGATTGGATGTGAAATAAACAAGATTTACATAAAGTTGAAGTTTCATTGTATCTTAACTTCTGGGATTAACTTATAGACAAAGCACAGAAGATTTAGGCATGGTGACAAAACCAAATATAGATGTTATCAACCTTTATACCCTAAAAGTTCAAGTTTAGATTATTGAACTTGGAAGGAAGTTCTACCTTGGAAGGTAGAAGGTGGAGAGTAAGCTGATGGGAAAGTTGGGCCATTAGCATCCTCATCTTGCAAAACAGGGGATGAAAAGACAAGATCTCTAGTTGCTGGCATTCATCAAGGGTGTTACTGAGATGCAAGCAAGGGAGGGTGCCTTTGACTTTGTACTAAGCAGAAAGGAGATCATTACAATTATATTGGAAAGCTAACAATAAGAGTTCAGTTTTGGCAGAATGAAAAACAAAACAAAACAAAAACAGGCCGAAGGCTGTCCCTCAGAATAATATCCAAAAGTATGTGGCAGAACAGGTCTGTAACCCTTGGTGCTGTCCACTGAGGGGAACCTGCCTCTGCCGCTCCACCAATTGGACTTTGTTCCAGGAACTCCATCATGCATCCCTGGCAAACCACTACCACTATCACTGCCACCATCTGCCACACACTGCCACCCACACACACACACAAATGGAAATTCCAGAGGAGCCTGTTTCTTTTCCCACGTGTTGTTCACATGAAATGGGTGCATCTGGTTGGGAGAAACTAGGTCACGTGATTCGCCCACAGATGCAAGAGAAATGGGGCTCTGAAACGTGGCTGGAGGTAATGGCAGACATCAACCGCCCTGATGAAAGCACACATAAAAGCATTAAGTATGTTATTTAAAGTTACAAGGATAATTTGAAGACAGACTGAAATTATCGCATTATCATTTGTTTTCCTCTTTTTATTGCCACCTGAATCCAAATCATTGGGAAATCCTGTTCGTTCTGCTTTCAAAATATACACAGAACATGACCTCTCCTAATTCCTCCACCGCTTATCTCTTCGTCCCAGCTCCTGCACTCTTTGCCCTAAATTACTAAAATAGCTTCCCAGCTGGTCCCTCTGCTTCTTTCTTTGTCCCTTTACAGTATACTCGAACTCAGCAGCCAGAGAGATCCTTTCAAGATATGAGAAAGATCCTGTTATGTCTCTGCTCACAACCATGCAAAGAATTCACGGATGACTCAGAGTAAAAGCCCAAGGCCTTCTAAGAGCCTGCCGGGCCGTCCGTGACCTGAGGCTCTCCCTCACCCCACTCTGACCTCCTCCTGCCCTTGCTCACGATTCTCTCCACTGTGGTCTCTTCTCCTTCATCGAATATGAGTGCCACACTCCTAAGCACTTTCTTTGGCCCTCGGCGCAGGTTGGTTCCTCACCCAGAGCACTCTTCTCCAGGTATGTGCATGGCCCATTCTCCTGTATCTTGAAAACCCACCTGCCCTGAGTATGACCAGTCTCACTTACCCTTTCTGGTTTACCATTTAACCTTTTTTTCTATAGCTCTAATTACCTTCTATATATTACATATAATTTACATAATTATGATTGTGCAGCTTCTGTCTCAGGAAAGGCAGTCATTTTATTTCTGCCTGATGTATCCAGGCACTTAGCAATCTCCCTAGAATAGGAAAAGAGTAAGCAATTCCTGAGTGAATGAATGGACAGACGAATGAATAACTGATATAAAGCTTTCTAGGGAAGAGTTGGAGGAGTTAATTTACTTAAAATCTGGTTTATCGGAATGGAAAGCCAATACATAGATCCGAAAATTGATGGAGTAAGCATATAGTATTTAGAATTATGGTGGTAACTACCAGAGTTGCCAAAAGCAAAAACATGTAAAAGTGGTTGTGTTTGCAGAACAGGACAGGGTGAGAAAAAAGTGGGGCAGAGCACTGTGGCTTTTCATTGGCAATCTTTCAGAACTCTTTGGTTTTTAAAAATCATATGCATGTAACATATTGACAAAAAACTTCTGTTTGAATATAATCAATTAACAAGGAAATATGATGGCATACACAAATTCTAAATACTTAATAAAAAATCATTACATTTTCCTTATTTGTGAAAGGTAGGATTTACAATGAGAAGTTGATACAGGCTGAATGTTTGTGTCATCCTCTCCCCCCAGATTCACATATTGGAGCCTGGTACCCAATGTGATGGTATTTAGAGGAGGGATTTGGGGGAGGTAAATTAGATTTGGATGATGTCATAGGGGTGGAGCCTTCATGATGGGATTGGTACCCTTATAAAGAACCCAGGGTTCCCTCTTGCCAGCCATATGAGGATATAAGACGTTTGCAGTCTGTAACCTGGAAGAGAGCTCTCACCAGGCCCTGACAATGCTGGTGCCCTGTTTTCAAACTTCCAGCTTCTAGAACTGTGACAAACAAATTTCTGTTGCTTATAAGGCAGAGTCTATGGTACTTTGTTATAGCAACCCTAAACTGACTAAAACAGAAGTAAAAACCATAAATATAATAAACAATAATGAAGTAATTTCAACATTCTCTTGGACAAAATATCTTGCTATGTTTTTATTTTTATGAAGACAAATTTCAAGCAAAGAATGAATACACATGTGCCCACCTCTTAGCTTTGTCAAATCCTAACTTTACCCTTATTTTTAGGTTCCTATTCTTTGCTTTGCCTGATGTGAGTCCAAATATAGGTATAGATAGTTCATGAGCTAAGTATTGCCGAATGACTACACATTTTTTAATAGTAAAGGTAATAGCACATGTGTTATCTGAAAGGAATTTTATAAATTTCAAGTAGAATAATGGTGCTGCATTTCACTAGACAAAATATAATTTAGAATTATATTTCTAAATATTATTATGTAATAAGTAATACCAGTAAAATTCTAAAGGCAAAAATATGTATAGAATATATGACATGTATGTAACTGGGAGAGCAGGATCTGAAAATTACTCTATAAAGATGCTATACTCTCTTGGGCATAACTGAAACTCAACTTATGACTCCAGAAATCTAATTGTTGGGGGCCGAATTCATCCTCTGAATAATAATAATAGGAGTTAATCTCAGTTGTTTCCGCTGAAATGGGTAACTCTTATCTGTTATGTGTACTGCCATTTTGGTAAGAAATGTAAAATAATGTTATCCCCAGTATACCATATTGCTTTGAATTACTCTTTTAATGGCCTTTTAAAACATTTCCTTTACCTGGTTATAATCTACCACTCAGTGAGGACAGTGGGCGTCAGCTGACTGGCTTGGGGAACAAGGAAGTCACATCACTCTTCAATCTGTCCTCCTCACCAAATTAATGAGCTGTATTACCACCTGCCTCAGGGGAGCGTGTGTGATCAATTCTCTCAGTTCTGGTAATACTGTCATGATGATGAATGGCTGAGAGGGACCTTTTAGAGAAAGAAACCTAGTTTAGTTAAAAAAGAAAAAGAGCACAACCTATTTTAATAAGAAAAAAATTAACATTAGCACCCTTAATCATTGAATTCTGTAACCCTCAAAAATCTTAAAAGAAAAAAACCGTATCAACTTGGCTCTTTTTGTTTACTGTCCTTCCTAATGAATGATTCAGAGAGGCAGCCTACGTTTTAAGCCACCTGTCAGTTGTAGAATTTACAGGAACAGAGAAAGTAGTTACTAAGCACAGTGGTCCTGTAGATTCTCCAACGAATTCTCAGCAGAAAAATATTAACATAAACCCCTGGGAATTAGAATTTTTGACTCAAAATTTTACTAAACTCACATTAAGAACCAATATTTAGTTGGAAATATGAGAAAGTATTTTTCTTTTTGCGGGACCCTTAATGCTTCATAACCATCGTAATATTACCTTAACATTTAAAAAAAAATTTATGACTTTATTTTATTTTGCGAGAGAGAGACAGAGTGAGCGGGGGAGGGGCAGAGAGAGAGGGAGACACAGAATCTGAAGCAGGCTCCAGGCTCTGAGCTGTCAGCACAGAGCCTGACATGGGGCTCAAACCCTCGGACCATAAGATCATGACCTGAGCTGAAGTCGGACGCTTAACCTACTGACACCCAGGTGCCCCTACCTTAACATTTTTAAGATTTTCACTTAATTACATTTTTTGTTGATTACAAAATACAAGCTTTATTAGCCTAATTACCTTTATGGAGGTAAATATAAGGACTTCATAGACAAAGACCTCTAGAAATGCTTTACTGAGTGTATCTCATTTTCATGAGAATACACCACCAAAACCGATCAGATTTAAATAAACTTGCACATGTGCAAATAGGAATTCAGAGAAAGCTATGAAATTGAAAAGAGTTATCAGAATTTACTATAAAGTTTAACAAGACATAGGTAAAAGGCCAGCTAAGCTCAAATTTAATAACTACCCTTCACAGTAAATTGGGCATACCTCAAAAACATTATACTTGTTAAATGAGTTCAGAAAATCATGTGCCACTGGAATTTCCAGAGCCCTGATTCTCTCATGGAGTTTTAAAAGAGAAGGAAACTCAGAACCATTTTAATTTCTTTTCCAAAATTCTAGTCAGCATTCTTATCGATGGAGAATATTGAAGATTTTTATAATAATTATTTAAAACTCATGCTCCATTTGGGTTCCTCAATTAAGGAAACTGAATCTCCTCTGTTTTTGGAGGTTTCTGTAGCAGACTAAAACATGTTGGAGAAGACTGTAAGATTTCAAATACACTCCAGTTATCACCTAAGATGCCACATTAGTTTACTAGGACCGTCATAACAAAATATTACAGACTAGGTGGATTGAACAACAGAAATATATTTTCTTACAGTTCTGGAAGCTGGAAGTTCAAGACCAAGATGTTGGCAGGGCTGGTGTCCTGTGAGGTCTCTCTCCCTGACTTAATAGCTGACCACTCTCACTGACTCTTCCGGCTTTCTTTTCTCTGTGCATACACGTCGCTAGTGTTCCTTGTGTATACAGATTTCCTCTTCTTTTAAGGACACCAGTTAGATTGAATTAAGGCCCACCTTCACATCTTCATTGTAACTTAATCACTCCTGTAAAAGCCCCATTTCCAAATACAGTTACATTCAGAAGTACTAGAGGTTAGAACTTCAACAGTATGAATTTTGGGAAGGTCACAACTCAGCCTGCAACAAATGCCAAGCCAGCTCAGTATTTCAGAATTTAAGTAATAGCTTGGTAAATAAACTTCTCACTGTCCATTCCCCTCCCCCCAAATACATACCCATTATCTACTAAGTCACTCAGATTGAAAAGAGTACCAGTTGACCTTAGAAGGTTGTATAGGTAAAATGTTTATAAAAATCCTGAATGGTGGGGCCCTGGGTGGCTCAGTCAGTTAAGCATCTGACTTTGGCTCCGGGCATGAGCTCAAAGTTTGTGGGTCCAAGCCCCGTGTCAGGCTCTGTGCTGATAGCTGCGCCTGAAGCCTGCTTCTGATTCTGTGTCCCTCTCTCTCCTTGCCCCTCCCCCTCTCATGCTCTGTCTCTCTCAAAAATAAATATTAAAAAATTTAAAACAAAATAAACATTCTAAATGATTAGTAGTTACACTTTGCTGTGTAAATGAACATGTTTAATTCATACTCAGATTTACAAAATAGATAATCTACCAGCACAAAAGGTTAGTAAAAGAAGAACCACTTTTTCCACCTGATGAACCGATGGGAGAAAGAACAAAAAAACATGGGAATGTTGAAATAACATATTTGGGCCACACTTGGGGAGCGAAGTAGACATGTGATAAAGGCTGCTTATTATTTCCGCCCTTAGGTATTGGTGGCTTCAGTAGGTGGTGGTCTTCCATTCGATGTAGTGAGTGTTTTCAACAAATCTCTTCAACGAAGAAGACTTATGCAAAACGAAGTTGTTTTCTTTCTTCTAAGCTAGAGAAGGATGGCTATTTTTACTGGTGGAAATCATTTGGCATAAGAGAAATTTTGTAATGCCAGGTTCAATTTTCAACTTGATGAACTATTGTAAATTTTGCTCATCTCTATCTCTAGTTCTATTTACATATTTCTCCTCCTCCTTCATTTTCTTCTTCTCCACTTCCTCCTTCTCCTTCTCCCCCTTCTTTTGTCATTTTCTTGATAGTTCAATAACTCAATGTCTAATTAGGGAATAGTCAAAGAAACAGGAGGAATGTTTTTAAAACTTTAAGTTTATTCCTGATGCTTTTCTCTAAGTCCAAATCTGTCTCACTAAAAGACATGATAATAAATTTGGGGGGTCACACAGAACTTTAAAATATTCAAGGGTCTAAATTAGGTCGGTGCCCCCTTGGCAGGCACTGGCAATGGCACAGTAGTTCTGGCTATGAGGTAAAATGCAAAACTGTTCTTAAGATCAGCACTTAAAAATTTTCAAGTACTAAATTTTTATCACTTTACTTTGGTATCAGGAGTCTCCCTATTTAAAATGCTAGTAGTATTATTCAGTTTAAAAAAAGAAAAAGAGGGGCACCTGGGTGGCTCAGTCAGTTTAGCGTCCGACTTCGGCTCAGGTCATGATCTCAAGATTCGTGGGTTTGAGCCCTGTGTTGGGCTCTGGGTTGACAGCCAGCTCAGAGCCTGGAGCCTGTTTCAGATTCTGTGTCTCCCTCTCTTTCTGACCCTCCCCTACTCATGCTCTCTCCTTCTCTCACAAATAAATAAAAAACATTTAAAAAAAGTAAAAGAAATCAACATGATTTCTAAAACATAAAAAGAAAAAAAGAAAAAGAAAAAAACGTGACTAGTAGAACTTTCCCAAGAGTGTTTATTCTGTGGGATAAGATTGTTCTAAAGTTAAAATTCTCCTCCCTTGCTGCCCAACACAGCCAGTGGACTCTCTAAAGGTGAAGTGACTAATCTTTCACCCTTGAAGGGTAACGATCGTGTTAGTGAATGCTGAGTCTGCCTGCCCGGTCCTTAGCCACAAGTGTCATCTCGCTACTCTGTCTAAAGCTATTGCTCTGACAGCTTCAAATTGTCAAGTATATGGCACATGAAGATTTCTCGAATTATTGATAAGTCTGCATAATTTGGGGAAGTTGAAAATGGTAATGTGGTAGAATTAATGGTTGCTCTAATTCTCTTTTCAGGGATAGGGTATTTTTACCTGTGTTGCACAGAAGAAAAATCTTATAACTAAAGAGTTCATTTTGTAGAAAGTATCGTTGTGTAGGAAGTTATAAAGGGTACTTAGAAGGGAAGTCTTGTACCATTCATCAGTATGTGCTCCTGAGTACTTTCTACCTTATAGTGAGGTTTCAGTCAATATTGGTTGAATAAATAAATGAGTTTAGATGGAAACAAAGCAGATTCAGGTACATTAAAATTCAGATTGTCAAGAGCACTAATTCTCAGCTCTAATGCTGCAATTCACTGTTATGCTACAATCAGACATACCATAAGCAGAGATTCCCAAACTTTCTCAGTTGATGGTGCCCTGAAGTATACCAGTAATTTTTTTTACAGAGCTCCTTGGCAAAACAAATAAACAGAGCCTAGAAGTTTAGTTCACCAAGTAGTTAAATCTAAACAACTTAGGACTCATGTCCTAACAACTTAGTAGCCATTTGAAAAAAAAAAATTCATATAATTTGAAAGAACAAAGGCTTTGTTTTTTTTGTTTTGTTTTTGTTTTTTTGTTTTTTGTAATATTTAGAGAGAACACGAGCAGGGGAGAGGGACAGAGGGAGAGAAAGAGAGAATCCCAATCAGGCTCCACATTCAGCATGGAGTCTGATGCAGGGCTGGACGTGGGGCTTGATCCCATGACCCTGGGACCATGACTTGAGCTGAAATCAAGATGCTCAACTGACTGAGTCACCCAAGTGCCCCCAACAAATGCTATTTTTATTTCATTCTTGAACAATCAAATTCCTTACTAATAAGACGTGCATGTCTGTTGGGTACTGCACAGCTTCTTAAACCTCATTATCAGATTAGACATCTCCATTCATTTTTGATTCTACATTGATTTTCTCATGATACTTCCTTTTTAAGCTCACCAACCTCTCAAAACTCAGTGGCACAAAGATATGATGTCATTAAAAGGAATGTAACTCTATTTAATGTCCAAATAATGAAATACCTTGAATTAGTAGTTCATAAGATGTCTGACAAATGCCAAATATTGTTCTGGTTCCCTTGAATTTTTAAAATATCCCTAAATATTCCTATATGAGTTCACTGTGGTAAACACAGTTTGAGCAAATAATGTGTTACCAATAATAGTTAGAATACTAAGTATATCAAGCATTCTCTTAAAAATAAGAGTCATCTTTATAATAATATGACTCACTTGTGGACTTTTTTCTGTAGTTAGAGGGAATCCATGAATATGACACCTAGGATGTAGGGACTGTACACAGCGAACAATGCACTTAATCTCTGTCCCTGAACCTGACAAAGACTGTTACTGATATATCATTAACACATTTGGTAATTAAGACTTAAGACAATGCTTTTGATTACAGGCAAAATTTATTTCAATACCTAGATATAATATCACTCCCTGTCCCCAAGTCCCAAGATCACACTCACACAGGCAAACACCATCCCCAGGAGAAAAAAAAAAAAGTGTTGGTTTATACCAGTAGTTTGGAAATTTTTTTTTTGTGAATTAGAATCACCAGTAAGCTCATTTAAAAATGCAGATTTCTAGAATCCCTAGGCCTACTCTCTGAAATTCTATAGTCCTGGGACAGGGCAGCAATATTGTTTAAAAGCTCTCCACATGATTCTAATGCAGACCACATTTTGAGAAACATTGGTAGAGGGTACTGCTTGTGTAGCACAATGAAACAAATCATGAGAGTCTCAATGTTTTCTATGTGTCTCATTAATGTGCTATTTGAGTATGTGTGTGTGTATGCACATGGAAGGTTCACATGCATCCTACCAATACCTACAGATGATACTACTTATTTAATACCTGTCTCACAAATACTGAGTATGATAGTGGTAGATTTTATGGTGGTTTGGGATCATATTATTGTGGGTTATTTATAGATCTTGTTCTTTATACTCCTCAGAGTATTTAACTTTATACTCCTTGACCCTTTGTATCCCCCTAGGGTACTTACTATGGAGTTTTAGCCATAGTAGGAACTCATTAAGTATCAATTACTCATGGTTCTTAACCTAAGATGAACACTAAGATCCCTTAAAGAGCTTCTTCTTCTTTTTTTAATGTTTTATTTATTTTGAGAGAGAGAGAGAGAGAGACAGCGTGAGCAGGAGAGGGTCAGAGAGAGGGGGATACAGAATTTGAAGATAAGCTCCAAGCTCTGAGCTTGCTGTCAGAATAAAGCCCGATGGGGGAGCTTGAACCCACGAACCCTGAAATCATGACCTGAGCCAAAATCGGACACTTAACCGACTGAGCCATCCAGGTGACCCAAGAGCTTCGTAAAAATATTAATTATCAAAGACTCCTCAAACTAATTGAAGCAGAATATTTGCAGATAAGGTCGGGTCTGGGTCGAGAACCACCGAGCTATTTCTTTCCTTGGACCTCTACCTGAGTAAATGAATGCAATTAACATCCATCTGATTGGGCTTATGTGTATGTATGTGTATGCACTCGTGTATATTTGTTTGCATGTGTGTGCACACACATTTTATGGGACTCTTTTCCAAGATAACAACAATCACAAATACATAAAGGAGTATTTTTCCTATTTTCCTTCACAAGTATGTGTTACTCCCACCTTTTCTGGATACTTATTATTCTTTCTCAATTCCTCTACTGGGAATGTGGAGATTCTAGCCAGTCTCAGTACCCTCTATTCGCTATCACCTAGCAGAAGTTTCTTATCATTTAAGAGTTTGCTTGGCAACTTCTTTCTTTCTTTCATTCCTCTTCCTTTTCTTCTTCCTTCCTTCCTTTCTTCTTTCCTTTCTTTTCTTTTCTTTTCCTTTCCTTTCCTTTCCTTTCCTTTCCTTTCCTTTCCTTTCCCTTCTTTCTCTTTCTTTTCTTTTCTCCCTTCCTTCCTTCCTTCCTTCCTTCCTTCCTTCCTTCCTTCCTTCCTTCCTTTCCCTCTTTCTTTCTTTCTTTCTTTCTTTCTTTCTTTCTTTCTTTCTTTCTTTCTTCTTTCTTTCTTTCATCTCCTCTTCTCTCCCTTCCTCCTTCCTTCCATACTCTTTCCTGCAATTAAGCTATTTAGCCACTTGGTGGTGATAAATGCTTTGTTCATAGTGGCCAATTACTGGATGTGCTTTTTGAGATCTACTCAAAATTATTTTTCCATTATTTTCAGTTTTCTAAAATGATTAAAACAATGAAAATAGCAAACATTGAATTGTAAACTAAGTAATTCTAGGTAGATGTTACAAAGAAATAAGAAAAATTTGATTTAGTGCTTTCCTCACTAATCTTTGCATAGTAATTTAGTTATAATTTGTATTTTATGCTCGGATTTCAATCAAAATATTCTGGTTTTTTAAAAAGAGATTCATTGTTTGTACCATTGTAGCAAAGGTCATTGATTCTAAGATATCATTAATTATGGGATGCATTCCAACCCACAGAGGTTCAATGTTAAAAAAAAAATGGAGAAGCAATGAAATGCTGTATTTGCAGAATCCACTAGAATCTTAACTTATGGGACACATTTAATAAAGAAATCTGGACAAAGAAAGAAGAAAGGAAGGAAGGAAGCATGTGAGGAAGAAGGGAAGAAGACAGTGGAGGAGAGGGGTGAGAAGGGAGAGAGGAAGAAAAGCAAGAGAAAGGGAAGCAAAGAATAATCACATACGCTTTCCAAAGCATTGGCATGATTCTGAGGCATTCTTTGTAGAAAAATTTTCCAAGTTTCCTTTTCACAGATGGAAGCTTTATTTATTACATCACTAGCAATCCATTTCTCAGTTAATAAAACTGAAGCCACTGAGTTGGCATCTTTGTAACCGAGGCCATTAAGCTCCTGACTGCATTTCTTCTGCCTTTGGACATTAGTGCAGCTGCTTCTCCTTGCTGGCTCCTTAATACCCTTTAGCTGCTACTTTAAGTGTCATTTCCTCAGAGAAGCATTCCTGGACTGTCGAATCTAAAGTAGATTGTTATTCCCTCGGAGAGCATCTTATACTTAGTTCTCTTCAGACTGTCTACTCCTCACAAGGCGCCGTGGCTTTTTTTCCCCCCCAAAGCGTCTACACTTTAACAAAGATATCAAAGGCCAAAAAACATTTTGGAACGAAAGGAATGGAAACCTACAAAGTAATCACAAGGTTCAGGTTGAAAAATAAACACAGCAATATGCACTAACACTGATTACTCTTCAAACTACAGAAGTAAACGTGTACAGTTAATCCACGATGGCAAATGAGAACAAAGCTCTGTACCGAGGGGAATAAAAGTGAAGCAAGGATAGACTGGACTAACCACATTTTCCTGGAGCTGGACCACTAACTAGCTACTATGTAAGCTTATTCTCATTTATGTAAACTAATAGGTAAGCTTATGTGATTGTAGCCCAACTTCTTGTTTTTGGACAGGTTATGTTTAAACCGGGCCAAAGAGATGAGCTACATTCCATTTGAAATGTCATTAGAGAAGGGTCTTTAAGAGCCTATTCTGTAAGGTTAGGGATTCCTTCTTGCAGTTAATTCTTGGCAGCATCTTCTGTAAGTTTTTCGTGTTTCACTTGAGGATACTTTCCTACTCTAACTTTACTAGTGAAGGAGAAGAGCAAGTCTATTAATACAGGAGTTTCATTTTCCTTTTGCTATCTTGGGACATGATAACAGGAAACCCTCCACACATTTTGTTAGAGTTGGTAACTACATTCCACACCTCGGCCTCACCACCTTTTCCTTTGCATCACATCATACTCTATCATCCTAAGGAGAACCCCAGAGGTGAAATACTGATAAAATTCGATCCCAAAGTTGTACTGGCCCCAGAACTGGTTCATGAGCTGCTGCCTCATCATTGGTGTGAAAATCTCTTAATATAGTGGCTGATTATCTCTACATGCATTAAGAAACAGATGGAGGTATTGGTTTTGACTTTTGTAGAGTTTATATATGCATAACTTCAACAAATTGTGAAATAGGGACATACATAGAATGTCCATAAAGGGAATTGAAGTATTAGATTCTGAAAGTGATGAAAGTAGATTTCTAGCTTTCGGAGACTAAACAATCAGCCGCAAAGATTCAGATGATATAATTGTTCTGACTTAATTTAATCTCTATACATATTTGGATTTCAAGACAGTAAATAGCCTAAAATATTGTTGTTAGGGTATTAGAAATAAAGGCTTGGCTATGTAGTGACAATATAAATATATTTAAAAAAATTCATACAGGAAATTGAAACTAATTCATGTTTCATGAAACCGAAACATGACATAATTCATTTTCATGGTTTTTTCCCAGTCATCTCTAATTTACATTACTACAAACTTCCTATCGTAAGGAGTAAAACATATCTATCTACTTAAGAGTTATAGGATATAGACCTGATAAAGTATTAATTTCACTTAACTTAGAACATAAAGAAATAATATTTTTATTATTTATGTCTTCAGAAAAAGGTGATTATTTTTATCTTTCAATTTGAGCAAGAAAAGAACAAATAAAAAAATGGGATTTTAAATAGCTGCATACTTGGGTTTTGCCCAAACTATGTATTGTATGTGTGTATGTGGGTGTGTGTTTATAAGCTTTAAAATTATTATTTAAAAAAATTTTTTTAATGTTTTATTTATTTCTGAGGGAGAGATAGCATGAGCAGGGAAGGGTCAGAGAGAGAGGGAGACACAGAATCTGAAACAGGCTCCAGGCTCTGAGCTAGCTGTCAGCACAGAGCCTGATGTGGGGTTTGGACCCACGAACCATGAGATCATGACCTGAGCCGAAGTTGGACGCTTTACCGACTGAGCCACCCAGGTGCCCCTAAAATTATTATTATTATTATTTAATTTATTTATTTATTTTGAGAGAGAGAGAGAGCATGAGCATGGGAGGGGCAGAGAGAAGGAAAAGAGAGAGAATCCTAAGCAGGCTCTGCACTGTCACTACAGAGACCAATGCAGGGCTTGAACTCACAAGCTGTGAGATCATGACCTAAGCTGAAACCAAGAGTCAGATGCTTAACTGACTGAACCACCCAGGGGTCGCAAAAATTATTTTTTAAAGTTGGTTACATATTCAAAACCTTTAAATAAATTTTACATGTATATTTAAAATACAACTTCAAAATAAGCTTTTAAAGTAACTTCTAAAAATAACCTATATACAAAAATAATAATCATATATTTATATGTAAACTATTTTGAAAAATGATTTAAAAGTTCCACCGATTAAATGAATCCATTAGTGATATAGCAGTAAATAGCACTGATGAGCAAATGTAAAGATATGGTCCAATTAGGACTGTTTGCAGTTTCCATGGCTGACAGTCTACTGTTTGTCTTCTACTCTTTGAGAGAATGGATTAGGTAAATATTGGCTTGCCTTCTTCAGTACTTGAATGGTTTATGAATTGGATGGTTCTTGCCCTGACTTTGAGAACAGGCACTTCATCAAGTTTTTAAGTACATTTCTGATTTTTGCCCCCAAATTCTCAAGTTCTGAAAATGATACTCTTTTATTCTGCAGAGTGTTGTCCTAGGCACTCCTTCCTCTACATAATGCTAACTTTTTGTTGAAGATGCTGGTATGATAAAGTAAAGAAATAAAATGTCTCCATAATTTGAATTTTCTCCAATAGTGAATTCAGTGACAGAATTATGGAGGATATTGAGGCTGCTTATGATTAACTAGGCTTATTGTGAGAAAGACAGTAAGAGCCACCTTTAAGTATATCTTTGAATTTGATATGGCATGATTCCAAACCTGGTTTTACTCACATCCTGTATTTCCAAAGAGATTGAACATTAACAGTACAATTGAACTGCTTAAGAAATAATTACTGAAGTATTTTAAAGTACACTTTAGGCATTAAGTAGAAGAGTTGAAACAAAAAGATTGGTGAGATGTATGTTTTAAGCAATAATGGCTTAAGTATGAGCAAAGAGGGTTACAAAGATGAAATCAATAGTGAACGCAACTTTTCACCTCTTGTGTTGACTTTGTTAGGATGCACTTCCGGATCTGTAGCCTGAGAGTAGTCTCTCAGTTTAACCATGCGGAAATACTAAAGGTAAAGAGAAATACTTATTATTTGTCATTTTTTTTTCCTATTTAGGAAATAGAAAATTGCTCCATTTGTTCAGATTTGAATGGATATGGTGCATCCTAGGATTATGGGAAGAGCACAAAAAAGAGAGCTTGATGAGTCAGAAGATGCAGAGGGAGCCACAAATTAGGTAGACCTCCTGGAGACCTTTCCATTCAGCTTTGTGAAATCACAGGTTATTTGTAATATCCCTTTCTCAGGGTAGATGCTTGCACACACAATATTCCAGAGAAACCTGTACTTTTAAAAATTATCTTTGGGATTTGATTACCATAACGCCACAAATCTCTGTGAACACAGATAATTGAGAAGTGACTGTGAACATTCCGTGAAAAGGCCACCATTGTTGAGGAGAATGTGTCCTGTGAAATGGCCTCACAATCTGGCTCCACATCAAGGATAGAGTGTACAAGTGTGAAAAGGGAAGTCGTTTTTAAATGTATTTCCTTCATTGCTTTGACTTTTGACCCATTGCATATTGGCCTTCTGGCTTTTACATTAAAGAGGCAAAAAAAGCGTAAATTCAACTGGATTCTGTTAACCACAGAAAATCATAATACAAACATGAACTGCCAGTTGTACTGTTTCTTTCCTGTTTTGCAATCAGTATAAAATATTACATTTCCCTACATTACAAGTATCTATTTTAAAAATATGTATGTAGTGCATTGAAATGTTTCCCCAGTTTTGTAATACTGCAAAAATGGGCAAAAGCCACTGTCATTATGCTACAATTTTTTAAATGCTTATTTTGAAAGTGAGAGAGAGAGAGAGAGAGAGAGAGAAAATCCCAAGCAGGCTCCCCACTGTCAGGGTAGAGCCCAATGTAGGGCTTGATCTCACAAACTGTGAGATCATGACCTAAGCCAAAATCAAGAGTTGGGTGCTCAATTGACTGAGCCACCCAGGTGCCCTAAGTATACCACAATTTTTAACTATGAACTGTATTCTCAAAATAAATTAGATCATAGGGACAAAGCAGAGTTGCCCTTGTGTGATTCTGAATTCTAGGGATTTGATGTGAGAATAAAATTAAAGCTGATTTTATTGTTTTCATAGGAAGCTCATCTACGTGATCCATAAAAAAATAATTACAAAGGGCCATTAAAGTGAAAAAGTTAGCTTTCTAATATTTTTCATGAGTGTTTTCAAAGAAAGATAAAGATTTATTTTCTGACACTGTACAGTGACCACAGCCAGGACCAGAGAAAAGTGATCTCCCTTGGGTTATCTGCAGTCTGCACTTTGACTTCCTCCTCTTGGCCCAGTTTAGTCCAGACATTTCAACAGCTTGACTAAGCCTCATCACCATTTAGCTGCCAAATCCAGAGGCTGCCAATGTCACTAGTAGCTTTTTAAGTACACCTGTTGCCAGCCCTATGTTTGTGAGTCCAGAAGACTAGGCGTTTCTGGTCTACCTCAGTGGCTAGGATCTTTTTCAAAGGAGAATTATTTTTAATATTACTTCTTCATCCTTCATTAGAAAAACATTTTTTTTTTTCTAGCAAGCTTCTCTCCTTACAGAGAAGGTGAATTTACAATGAATGAATGAATGAATGAACATTTGGTTTGGTTTAGCCTATGGATAAAAATGCTTTTGGTAATCAATGCTACTTTTAAATTTTATTTTATTTATTTTTAAATTTTTAAAATTTATTTCTGAGAGAGAGAGAGAGAGAGAGAGAGACAGCGTGAGCAAGGGAGGGTCAGAGAGACAGAGAGGGAGATACAGAATCTGAAGCAGGCTCCAGGCTCTGAGCTGGCTGTCAGCACAAAGCCCGACGCAGGGCTCGAACCCACGAACCGTGAGAAAAGTCGGATGCTTAACCGACTGAGCCACCAAGGTGCCCCTTAATTTTTATTTTTAATTGTATGGGACCAGCAAAGCTATATGGATAATGAAATATGAAGACTTGGTATAAACTGACAGGCTTTAGGTATAATAATGTCATTTACAGCAAAGTTAACCTGATACTTAATGGCATGTATTGCATGGTAATTAGGTAGAAACATAGCTCATTAGGTAATTAGGTAAAGGATTGTAATTAGTGTGTTTCATGGATCCAAACAGCATTTTTGGATCCTTTGGTGGGAGATGAATAGAAAGGCAGTTAAAGCAGAACTCTGCTCTAAAAATCCCTGGGGCTAGAGGAGCTCCTTTAGCCAGATCTCTCGGGGTTTTTTTTTTTTTTTTTCATTAGCATTTGCTCCAGGCCAGGGATAGGTGGCTTGGGCAACCCTCCCTTATTTCCACAAAAGGTGATAAAAAGTCACAATGAGAAAGTGCAGTGGATTCAGCTCTGACAACCTTTGAAAGGTTGTTACTAAGACATCACGGTAACTTTGTAGTCTTTTAAGGTGAAGAAATAGGACACATACTGATGATCTCAATTCTTTGGATACCATATAGCCACAAATAGGATATTTCCTAGACAAAGTCTTTGTGACTTCTAGGGCTTCATGAGTTCATTTTGATTTATTTGCTTATCAGTGTTCATAAGGTATATACATTTTCCTCACACCAATGAAATACCAGGTCTTTAGATCTGAAATTTATTTCAATTGGGATGTTTTATTATCTATCAATCTATCTACATTTTCTAAAAGATAGTGCAAAAGATAGTAAAAAACAAAAAAACAAAAAACAAACAAAAAACTCCCCTCTCCCCAACTTTTAATCCTACTTACTGTACCATATCAGGTTGAAGTGTCTTCACCTGGGGAATATCTGGTTATTTTTCCTAAAAAGTATGACTATTTCCTGCCTGTGTATGACTCAAGTGACACTGTTCTTATTTGACTGACTGGTTTTAATTTGGTGTGATGTGGTAGAGTGATCTGGTTCAAATACCAACTTTATTGGCTTCGTCTTTGCCTCCTTTTTTACCCCACATCCAACCCACTGGCCAATCTTACAAATATATCTGGCTGCATCTTAGAAATACATCTGGAAGATGGGGCACCTGGGTGGCTCAGTCGGTAAAGCGTCCGACTTCAGCTCAGATCATGATCTCACAGTTTGTGGGTTTGAGTCCCGCGTCGGGCTCTGTGCTGACAGCTAGCTCAGAGCTTGGAGCTTGTCTTCGGGTTCTGTGTCTCCCTCTCTCTCTGACCTTCCCCTGCTCATGCTGTCTCTATCTCTCTCTCAAAAATAAATAAATAAAAAACTTAAAAAATTAAAAAAAATATATTGGGAATCTGACCATTCTTATTACTGCAATGGTCTAAGTCATCGATCAGTATTTTTTACCTGGCCATTAGAATAGTATCCTCTTCTAGTTGTTCTGTGCCTGTAGTCTGTTCCCCACAGTGTAGCTATTCTCTCCTAAACTGAGTCTGATTTGGTTACCCCTCAATGGCTCTCAATTTCATTCAGAATAAACTCTAAAACTTTACAAGGTTCTAAATTTTACCCCTTCCTGATCTCATCCACTAGTACTCTCCCTTGGTTCACTAGATTTTAGCTATGCTTACCTCTTGGCTATTCCTCAGACAGGCCAAGCCCACTTCTACCCAGGACCTTTGCGCTTGCTGTTACTTTTGTGTCAAATGCTTCACTCCTACATAGACACATGGCTCATTTTCTCACTTCCCTCAGGTCTCTGCTCTAATGTCAGAGGCCTTCCCTGATAATATTTTATTTTATTTTTTTATTATTATTATTTTTTAAATTTATTTCTAGGAGAGAGAGAGACAGTGTGAGCAGGGGAGGGTCAGAGAGAGAGGGAGTCACAGACTGAAACAGGTTCCAGGCTCTGAGCTGGCAGTCAGCACAGAGCCCGACGCGGGGCCCGAACCCACGAACCGCGAGATCATGACCTAAGTGAAAGTCGGACGCTTAACCGACTAAGCCACCCAGGCGCCCCTCCCTGATAATATTTTAAACAGCATGCTCCCTGTCTCCTGTCTCCTGACCCTGCTTTATTTTTGTATGAATCACCATCTAACATAGCATGTATTTACTGGCTTGTGATTATTATTATTGCCTTTTCTACTACAATAGAAGCTCTATGGCAGCAAGGACTTTGTATCTTGGTAACTATTGTATCTTCATTCCTTAGAACAATGCCTAGTATATTTATTATTAGTTCTCGAGCCAATGGAATCAACATCTCCTCTTGAAATCTTTATTATTATTATTTTTTGCTAAAAATAAACTTTCCAAATATTAACTCCGTAGCGCTAACTTTTGAAGTATCTGAGCTATAATCTACTCATTCTTGGCTCGAATCTCTTTGGTAGGTAAGTTAAATTAATGAAAGACCTAGGGACAGTAACAACTACTTAATGAGTACTTACATGTTAGGCTCTTGTATTTAAGCACTTTGCTTATCTCATTTCTAACCGTAATCCTAGAGATGAGTATTATTTCCATTCTCGTTTTACAGACAAAGGGAATGATACTTGGGAGAGGTAAAATTACTCGAGGACAGGTCACAGAGTTAATAATCACTTAAGTGAGATTAGAATCAGAGTGGTTGACTCCATACTGCCTCCTAGCTGTCGTCTCCAGCAATACGTGCCCACTTAAGTAGTAAAGCCTTTTTCGGTTCTTGTATATACTAGGGTTCTGGTATATACCCCCTCTCCCCTCTCCCCCGCCCAAGATTCCCAATACCAAACCAGCTCGTTCACCGTTCAGAAATGTCCTAAAAGCGGGGCGCCTGGGTGGCTCAGTCGGTTAAGTATCCGACTTCGGCTCAGGTCATGATCTCGCAGTTGGTGAGTTCAAGCCTGGCATCGGGCTCTGTGCCGGCAGCTCAGAGCCTGGAGCCTCTCTTCGGATTCTGTGTCTCCCTCTGTCTCTGTCCCTTCCCCACTCGCGCTCTGTCTCTGTCAAAACTAAATAAACATTAAAAAAAAAAAAAAAAAAAGAAATGTCCTAAAAGCCATTGTTCTCTAAGCCAGGACTCTTTAAAGTAAGGTGTGCTCGGCGCAGAGTCCGTTTAAACCACCTAGTAACAGCGGATGGGATCAAAACGCTGTGATCCAGAAGAAAGAGGACGTCACCGGTTCGGCTGACCGCTTGCAAGTGGAGTAATTTAAACAGAAATGGATCAAAGACAAGTTCTCAAGAAGTAGCCGACCCCGGCTCAGAAGGAAGTTGGTCCCAGGGAAGGAAAGGGGACTCAGGGGTTAGATGGAAGCCGCCCCTCCCCACGCCAGGCCTGACCACAGGGGGCCACGCGCCAGAGGGGCCCCTCCGCCGGCGGCGGCTCCAGCCGGGAGGTGGAGGCGCGCACGAAGCCGAGCGTGCGGCCGCGGCGCTCGGCCGGCGAGACGGGCGGCGCGGGGCTCGGGGCGCGGGGAGGGGCCGGCGCCCGCCCCGCCCCTCTCCTCGGGGATGCCGGGATGTTTACACTCCTGACAGCGGCGGCCGCGGGAGGAGGAGCGGGAGTCGCGGGAGGATGGGCCGCCGCTAGGCTCGCACTCGGGACGCGCCTCGCCGTGTGCAGGGTGGGGGCCCGCGCCTGCTGCGTCCGCGGGGGCGGCGCGGCGGGAGGTGGCGATCGGCTCGCGGCCTCGCAGCCACAGCCCCCGGCCCAGCGGGCCTTTCCGCGGCGCCGCCCGGCCGAGCAGCCCTCCTGCCCCGGGTCCCTCGCGGGCGGGAGAACGGAAAACTCCCAACTTCCTGGTGAGTGGTGGCTGCCGGGGTCTCGGGCGGCCCCGGCCGGAGGGGGGGTGACTGCCTGCGGGAGCCGGGCGGGGCGCAGGGGAGGTAGGGAGGGCGCGGGGCGGCCTCCGGGATCCCTCCCGCAGGGGGAGGTGGGGCGGGGCGCGAGGCGCTCGGGCTGGGTGGGGGTTTCAGTCCAGTTCGTTGGCAGCGGCGGGAGCGGGCGGCGGGAGCTCTGTGCCCCGCACGGGCTCTGGCGTCCGAGGCCGCCGTGGGCGCCGCGGTAACTAAGAAACTCCGCGGCCACGGCGGCGGCGGCAACAGGTCTTTGGTTTCAGGACCCGAGGAACTTAGGCGAAGTCCCGCCTCCCACCCCTCGGCTGCCGCTCATTGGCGGAGTCGGTTATTTATCCGTCGCCGATTGGTTAAGTCCAGCTGTCAGGATTCGGCAGCAGCCAGACTTAGAGGAGTGAAGTTCACTGGAGAGAGCGGGTGGTGGGAGCCGTGCAGCTGAGCGAGAAGCTGAACTTGAGAAGTACAGGGAGGAGGGCGGACCTGTTGGAGAATGGGCTCTAGTGGGACCTGTCGGGATTACCAAGTGTGAGAGAGATTGCAGGGCAATAGAGAAGTGTGCTGGTGATGGTGGTAATGGAAGAGAAATAAATTGAGAATTGAGGCCAAAGCCAGAGAGACGAATGGGACCCCCCCCCCAAAAAGAAAAATGAGTAGACCACATTACCTGAGGACTGTATCAAGAAGCAACATCTAGCTGTGTTGCAGATGAGATCTAAAGAATCTTCTTGTCTTTTTCCTGTACACTGTAGGCCTTGGGAAGTGATGTATCAAGTTGATCAATCGTGTTCTCTCATAGCTGTAGTCCTTGTTAGGGATAAATACTAAAGCCATACTTATTTTAGGCTCCTGTCCTTGAGCAGTTATGGTGATGGAACTGGAAGTCTGAAGCACATTACAAAAATGAAATGATTTTCCTCCCCCGCGGATCATACGGATGCTGTTGGAAAAATGAGATGCGCATAGTTTGTAGAGCATCGTGTATCCATCATAACTAGAAGCACTGTTTCTAATTCTTCCTCCAAAGAGTTTGTAGTGTCAAGAAGTATACACACTCCCTGCACGCGACAGCAGTGTGCCTTGTCGGGTTGCTCTACAGGATAAAGTACAGAACGTGTGTGTGATAAATGTATTCTGTACAGGAGCTTGAGCTGTTGTTGCGGGTGTGGCGTAGTATTAGGGATAACCGGACAGAACACTGAAAACGGTGCATAGTTAAACAAGAGATACAACGAACCCTGTAACACTTTGCGGCAACTCTTACTGAATGGGCGCCGAGTATTCTTGGCTTTATCACTAGACGAAGGCCAGTGCACTTGAAACAGTTAACATGAAACTTAAGCATTTTATCATTTCCAGAAGGAATCCTCTGCTATCCTCGGGAGATCCAGTCCACAGCTTGCTTAATTCCTAAAACCGCAGCATCTTCTGTTTGGTGCTAGACTGGGAGCTTGCTGGGGTGGGGGAGAAATGGGGGAGCTTTGGAAAATTGCCTCGTGGAGGAGTCAAACGGACAGATACTGTATGGGGACGTTGAGAGAGAAGGGCTCAAAAATAAAAAGGCGAAGGAACCCCTAGTGGAGGCTGGCCGCCTTCTCTGCGGGGGCTGAGTCCCCGGACCCTCGGGGAGGTGCGGGCCTGAGATTCAGCCCTCTGCCGGGAGGCCCCGCCCTCCGCAGAACTGACGGCTTCCATAGCCAATGAACGGCGAGGACATCGCAGGTCTCCGCTCGGGAGGGCGAGTACTTCCTACCCCGGCCCCGGGCTCCGAGGAGGGAGAGAAAGTTCCTTCTGGAAGGGTGTCCGCTGGTAGAGGGGTCCCAGCCTGAGGGATGAGAAATAGATACGTAAGAATAAAGGGGAGGAAGTTCCAGTTTTCTCTGACCCCTCGGGTGCGTCTCGTTTCATGATTGAGCTGCATCTTGCACTCACCACCTAAATCCAAGCTTTATAGTTGTTAAGAAACGAAGGTGATCAGCAAACTAAATGTCCAGGTGGACTTCTGGAGTTTTACTCTGAAATTGCCTGAAAACGAAAACCAAGGAATGTCAGAATCTAAATTGTTAAGCTTTTCCACAATTACTTGGGAGCCTTTCCATGGTTAAAAATCTTTATCAATTTAAAAAGTAAAGAGCGTAACTTAAGTGCAGTTTTATTCTATACTTGGAACTACTGTTCAGGTTTATTTATGAAGATCATACCTGTAGCACCCTCCTTTCCTTTTCCCACCTACACATTTTCCTGGCTGGACAATTTCAAGAGCTCTTTTCCAGCCCAATAAAACAGCACTTACTCCAAGAATGAGGAAAGCATGTCTGGTATGATGGCAACGTACTGGTGGAGGAGGGGAGACTTAAGGCCAGTTTAATGACGTACCCAAATAGTAAAAGTCAGAATTGTTTTAAATGACTGAAAGAGCAGTTATAGTTTGTGTCTGTGAGTATTTAATCTCACACTTCCCTTTATCTTCCTCCTGGTTGTAATAGAAAGTTTTGGGCTCTGATTTATTGCAAACATTCAAGTGCTCTTCTCATCTAGTGTGCCTTTACAGAAATGTAGATTTCCTTTTTTCTTTTCCTTTTTAAAGATGTGATCTGAGATATTAAGAGACTTACAGTTTCTGGAACCAAACTGTCTCAGGTTTTTAAATGTATCTCTGTAGTGTTACTTATGTAGCCACCATTCTGATGTCTGAAAGGAGAGAATGGTGATTAAATGCACTTTTGGAAAAGAAGTAGTTTAATTAGATAGTAAGTTGCAAAATTCCTTTCAGATTTGTTTCCTTTGATTTTTTTTTTTAAAATAGACTTCGTTATTTAAAAAATTTGCACTGTAGCTGCAGTTACACAAAGCATCTCTCTTGTCTACATTCCTGGTTTCCTTCAAGTTAAAATATTTGCCCTTACAGATACTGGCTTTAGAGTTTTGTGGGTGGGATTTTCATCAGTACAGTATATATAAAACATGGTGATATACTTAGTGTTATACTTGAGGGTGTCTTGGAAATGATATATGTGATTATTGTTTGTTCTGAACTGCTTTATCCGCAATTACTTTATTGACATTTCCATAACTGCATTGCTAGATGTTTTAACAAGTATTTCTTCATACTTTTAAGTATTTCACTTTAATTCCTCCTCCCTTTATTTTTATAGGGGATATGGGTAAACAGCATTTGGTTATAATTTTTTTTAATGTTTTTATTTTACTTTTGAGAGGGAGGGAGACAGACAGAGCATGGGCAGGAGAGAGGCAGAGAGAGAGGGAGACACAGAATCCAAAGCAGGATCCAGCTCTGAGCTGTCAGCACAGAGCCGGACATGAGGCTCAAACTCACAACCGCGAGATCATGACCTGAGCCAAAGTCGGACACTTAACCAACTCAGCCACCTAGGTGCCCCGATAACATTTGGTTATATAATTGTAATCAAATATATTTATTTGCAGGATATAATGGCAGTTGAGAATTTTTAAATGTGTGTAAAACTAATGTGTAACAATTCACTCTTATACAACTTCTAAACTACTGATTCCTCTTTTGATGACTAATTGTTTGATTACCTCTGCTTGTTATATTTCATAAAATATTTTTTCATTCTGATGAAAACACTTAGAGAATGTATTTCGTGGTTTTCAGTGAGCAGTGAGAATAAGGACGAAAGATGATCATGAAGCATTTCTTTTTTGTTTTATTATTTTGAGAGAGTAAAGGGATAGAGCGAGAGCACGGGTGCATGGGAGGGACAGAGAGAGAGAGAGGGATAGAGAGAATCCAAGCAGCCAGCCTCTGTACTGCCAGCACAGAGCCTGACTTGGGGGCTGGAACTCATGAACTGTGAGATCATGATCAGGGCCAAAATCACAAGTCAGATGCTTAACTGACTGAGCCACCCAGGGGCCCTGATCATAAAGCATTTCTTAGTTTTTTTGAGCAGGACAACTTTTTTTTTTTTTTTAACATTTATCAAAGTAACAGCTCTGTTGTTTATATAATGAGCTTATACAATGAAATGTTTTGTAATAGCTATCCAAGGTGTTAATCAGAACAGGGTGTAAATGAACGGAACTTATTTAATTGGTCGGTAAAATTTTAAATATGCTGTTACTTAATGGAAATAGATCTTTCTGTAAATCTTGCTATGGGTCTTCTGTTGATAATCAGTGTAAGTGAGTAGTTAAGGGTAACTTTCTTATTCCAGGCTGCTTCTGTAGAGAACAGGGGTTTGTAAACTTTCTGTATAAAGGATCAGATAGTAAATGTTTCTGACTTTTTGTGAGCGGTATGGTCTCTGTGTTTGTAGCCATGGACAGTACCTGAACAGGTGGTCATGGCTGTGTTCTAATAAAGATTTATTTATACAAATAGGCTGGAGGCCCACCCCAGCTCTAGAAGATAATACCAAAGATTTAAATAAGATTCTAGGCCGTTGATGTTTGGCTTGATGTGGATTTTCCATAGCAATATTTTATAGCCATTTTCAGTTTGTGGATGCTTGTGACAATCTCATTATCTTTCCCAGTCCCCTCAGAATAATGCTGAGTTAGTCATACCCCAACTTTGTGTTTCATCTCAGAGACTTCATAAATCTATGAACCTTTTTTAGATTTATCTACCTTTTCAAAATTTTCTTTGCCTCTTGGGGTCCCCACACCTATCGTATGACAATGAATGTTCTCCTTTCTAGCTTCTTCCTTACTAAACCAAATGAAATCTGATGTCATGTATTTAATCTTTGCTTGATTGACAGATAACACTTTAATATAAATGTATTTTGGTGTTTCTTTAACTCATAGTTTTCATTTTAAGCCGATTGGAATGAGTGCTTCTGTTACTTTTAGAGGGACTTTCTGGCATGAGCAAGACAGATGGTGGATGGATTTTTTTCTTTCTTTCTTTTTTTTTTTTGGTTAAGAAAAAATTGACTTAGTCTTTTGTAAAAGACTTTCACCCAGTTAAAAAAAAATATTGGGAAGGGCCTGTGTGTGCGCGGAGGGCCTGAAGTCAGGGTGTGTGTGGGGTACCTCCTCCCTTTGTTTTAAGAATTGGCTGTCATTGACCTGGGTGCAGCTGCTGAGAAGCCAGAGAATGGAATGGAAAATGCAGCGGCTTTGACATCACTCGGTAGTTTCCTAGCCCTAGCCAGGAGTGAGTTCTGGGTGTGCCAGAATATTTGTCTCTCAGGGAAGGCCAGGTAGGGCCTGGGGCCTTCAGAACTTCCAGGCTAGTTGCCACCAGCTACAAGGAGCCTTTTTCCCTTATTCGACTCTGCTGCACAAATATTGATCATTTTCTGTGTTTACCATGATGTGAACCAGACTAAGGCCGGGTTTGCCTCTTACTCTATGACTTTGGCTGAATTACTTGATTGGTTGGGACTCCAGTTTACTCAGCTCAGGTAAGATTGCTTTGAGGAGTAAATGAAAACATCTTTGTAAAAGTATGATAGAAGGGCTATAAGTGTTAGTTTCATTTCACCTATTTCTGTTTTTAGGACCTTCAGTGGTAGGAAACGCATCTGCTGTTCTCAGTTTCTTCTGATGACAGGCCCTGTTGCCCACCATGTTAGCTCTGCTGCCTGTTCTACGCTCGAATTCTTCCGCTCTGCCTTGTGATTTCCATATTCATAATTTACTGGTTCCCACGTTTGAAAGTTTGTCTATTTTCGGAGTATGGGAAGAAGGCATTAATCCTTGGTGCCTCAGCCAGGAAAAAACACAAGAGACTTGAAGGGGGTTTGTTATATTTTGGATAATAAAAGAGGGGAGTTGCAAAAAGATCCTTAAATACTGATTGAAAATGGCAAAATTAAAAGTATTCTTTCTGGTATTCTTACAGATTTACTTTTTGTTATCGTTAGAATATTTCCCTCATATCCTCATATTTACCTGGCAGATTACTGTAATTTTTGTTGTGGTTGTAACCATAACAAAGCCACATGTCCTCTACTACATTAGGATTGGGAAAATTGAATAGATATGTTTATGAAAAGTTGTTGTACTTCTAAAATGAAAGGGATTGCAAACCTTCCACTGCTTTTTATATCTAACTGGTGGACCATATAGTAAAATAATGTGATCTGTTTGCATACTGTCACAAGGACACCAGAACTGGACAGTAGGTAATTTTTTTAGGCAAATGACATGCCCTTATTCCAAACAGTTTATAGGCATGGTTTGTTATTTAACAAATACAAGTAACTTGAAAGATATGTAGGAGGAATGCTATTTGATGGTTTAACTTACAGGAAACAATTGATGTTTCATTCTAAGTTTCTTATGGCAACATACAAATTCACTTGTGTTTTCTTTACAGTCTAGTGTTAGAACACATTAATAATAGTATGGCAGGGGGCTGCCTGGGTGGCTCAGTTGGTTAAGTGTCTGACTTCAGCTCAGGTTATGATCTCACAGTTTGTGGGTTTGAGCCCCACATCAGGTTCTGTGCTGACAGCTAGCTCAGAGCCTGGAGCCTGTTTCAGATTCTGTGTCTCCCTGTCTCTCTGCCCCTCCCCTGCTTGTGTTCTCTCTCTGTCTCAAAAAATAAATAAACTATAAAAATTAAAAAAAAATTAGTATGACAGGGAATGTACTTAGTAAAAACTGGCATTTTTAAAAGTTTTCAGGGGCGCCTGCATGCCTCAGTCAGTTAAGTGTCCGACTTCGGCTCAGGTTATAATCTCACAGTTTGTGGGTTCGAGCCCCATGTTGGACTCTGTGCTGACAGCCAGCTCAGAGTCTGGAGCCTATTTTAGATTCTGTATCTCCCTCTTTCTGTGACCCTCCCCTGCTCATGCTGTCCCTCTTTCAGAAATAAATAAAACTTTAAAAAAAAATTTAAAAATTTTCTACATAAATCTAAAGTAAAGTTTTAATAAAATTTCTACATTTGGTAAATATTTTCATTGTTGGATGTCATGTTGCTTTCAACTTGGCTCTGTCATTTTATGATCTTGAGTGTTTAAAACACCAGCTGTTGATAAAGAATTGTAGTTTATTAGGCAATTCTCCTATCACTCCTGTAGTCATTCTCTTTGTTTTTATAAGTAGGAAGGAATTTATGACGTTGTATTTAGTAGCATTTGATGGTTGCCGGGCAGGGGCTAGGAGTGGAGTTTGAGCTTCCAGCAAAGTTTCCTATTACTAGGCCACCAAGGAGTTGCTTTCTCATTCATGATCATAAGGCTGCTTGTGGGACAGTACACAGTCGCCATCCTGATCAAGACACCACCACAATAAGGAAGAAACTGCTGTTGGGGGTGGGGGTGGGGGCTCCCAGAACCTTACTGTGACTGCCATGGTCCAGGAAATGTATGCTCTCAGGCCTGGTTCTCAATACCTCTGTTAGTTTCATAGGGCTGCCCCAACAAATTACCGCAAACTGAGTGGCTTAATACCACAGAATTTTATTCTTTCATAGTTCTGAAGGTCCGATGTTAGGAATCAAGGTATTTCATGCCTTTTCTTAAAGAAGCTTCAGGTGTTGACAGCATCCCTCAAAGTTCCTTGGCTGTAGACAGATATCACTTAAATCTCTACCTCTGTTACATGGTGTTCTTACCGTTTGTCTCTGTATGAGTCTCTGCCCCTCTTTTAAGAACACCCGTTACTCTTAACGCTTAAGGTTTAATAAGTAAGATCTATAACTTTTTTCTTTCAGATTCATTATCTTACAGGTTTTTAGATTTTTGACCTTTTTGTTCTGAACAGAATATTTTAAGTTTGTGCAGAAATTGTACCTAAGAGTTGGGGCGCCTGGGTGGCTAAGTTGAGCATCCTCTCTTTGACTTTGGCTCACTTCGTGATCTCAGTACGTGAGTTTGAGCCCCACATCAAGCTCTACGCTAATAGCACAGAGCCTGCTTGGTATTCTCTCTCTCTCCCTCTCTCTCCCTCTCCCTCCCTCTCTCTCTGCCCCTTCCCTGATCATGTGCTTTGTTTCTCTCTCTCTCAAAATAAATAAACTTAAAAAAAAAAAAGAAACTGTACCTAAGAGATAAAGGTACCACATTATCATGTACATATATAATCTGTAGATGGTATTCTAATGCTACCATGAAACAGCTCTTCCAAAATCAGGTTTTCCATTCACCATTATCATCCTGTGCTTCCCCTTAGGAGACCTTCTAAGTGCATGATTCACTACATCAGATATTTTCAGAACTGGAAGGGAACATAAATTGTCTAAACTGACCTTTTCATTTATTGTGAAAATAAACTAAAACCCAAGGATGTAAACTTGCTAATCCACACTGTGCTTGATTCCCTAACAGTCAGTGTTGCCTTATGTTACCTTTGTAATGTTTTTAATAGGCTCATGATTTTTTCTTCTTTTTGTCACTTCTCCTGAATTAGCAGAATCTTGCACTGTTCATGGTACATGCCCAATAAAGACTTGCTGATGGCGTGATGACATTGTACCTCTGATTGCCCATATCAGGGCCTTGATTTAAGTCATGAAATATTTTAGTGAATCACCCCTGCACAATCAGGCAGGTGAAATATTTCTTTTGCCTCTAAAGTGAGTAACAGCAGCGTTGCTATATCCCTGGAGGGATATGGAGGATAATCCTAGGAAGGAGCACTTAGAGGCAGTAGATAGGATAGTAAAGGCCAGAAAGTTCATAAGTGGTTGTTTGATCCATACTTTGTAAACACATATTTCATTATATTAGACACCTTGATTTACAAGAGTCAGCCTTCATGCTGTTTGTCATCTTGGTATATTGAAAATAACTTGGATGCCTCCATTGCTGCTTGTATATGTGTCCAGAATGTTTGGCAGTGTCACTGACTAGTTTCTCCCTCTAATTTCTCCTCTTGCTCTGGTTCAGAAAACATGACTGGCTCTGTTTCCTTTATTTCTGTAGCCATGCCTGTCTCTTAGAAGTTGGTTCTCAGTTTGCTTGTTATATGTGTTTCCTACTTCAGTGAAAGTTCTGCTTTACAAAGCAGAATGATTAGAGATTAATCAAATGAATCCGAAAGGATTTATTTCATGATTTCTTGAATTAGTTACATCTATTTGTATATTGAAGATAATTTACAAAATTTTTATAGCTGTTTAAGAATATATGGCTGACTCTTTTGCTACTACCAAGACAGGTTATATTTTCAAAGCATTCGTCCTGTGACTATGTTTCTCAAACTGTAGTCCTCAGAATGTCTGTGTCTGGAGATTCTGATTTGATAAGTACAAGCACTGACAGCTAAAAACTGGCTCAGTCAGTAGGACATGTGACTCTTGGCCTCAGGGTTGTGAGTTTGAGTCCTATGTTGGGTATAGAGATTATTTAAAAGTAAAGTTTTTAAAAAGTCTGTGATGAGAACCTGCATTTACAATAAATAATGCAGGTGTTCCTCAGGAGGCTAAGAAATACCATATGGTCTTTGTAAAAGGATATTTTTTTAATTCAAAAAAATATTTGTTTATAATGAGAGCCTATTCTTACTGTTAATGCAGCCCCTTGGCACAGACTGAATTAAGGTCTTCTAGCATGTGTAACTCCTGTCTCAGCTCAAATGGTGGATAGGTAGTATTGAAATGATGGTTGTAAATCAATTAAAATCAACTAGGTAAAGTATAAATATTTTATAAATAACAATCGAACCAGTTACAGGAGAGAAAATTCCACTTTAAACAAGTGAAAGAAAACAGCACATCTAAGTGTTCTTTTTCTATCCCGACAAATGGTCCCTTGTTAATGTACTGCTTATAGCGTAGGCTGTTCTCACCATTTTTGGCATTTCTACAGTATTTCTCTCAGCTAGGTGTGAAAGCTTACCACTTCCCTTACCTCTGAGATGGTTTGCTTTTTGCTTCAGGGCAAAGCCCTTTGCCAGCACTCAGAGATTTTGCCTCCAGTCACTACTGTCCTCCTTGAAGTTTTCAGCCCTGTTCCTGGGCTTGGCTGCGTGAAGCTCTCCTGCCTTGCCTATCCAGCCATGCTGGAAAGTGTTCAAGAACATCATGATGAGTAACCCGTTCCTTTTTCCATGACTGTCTTATTTCCATTGATAACAAGAGTCGCTTCTAACTTCCCTTCTTGTCATGAGATACCGATCTTTGCATGCAAGTTGTGTTCTTTATTCACGAAAACCCACTTGGTCATTTAAAAACTGCTTTCCATCAGTGTTTTTCTGCAACACCTTTTTCTTAATTTGTAGTTTATCAATCAATCAATCCAGGCCTTTATTGTTAATGGCCAATTCTACCCCCATCTTTTTTCATATGGTGAGAAGAGGCAGCTCGACAAAGAAGGTTTTGAAGTCCTGGATTAAGTTCAGGTTCGTTTTTGTATCTTTTCAAATCTCAAGCACAGAGTCGGACTCTTCGTGTGAACTGAATTAATATTCAAAGAACTCAGTTTAAGAGTTGAGTGTCTGGCCTAGGAGAGAGCATTGGTAGTGTGCTGAATGGTTCAGATAATATAAAATGGAGCCTGGGCTTTAACGATGCACTGACCATGTTGAGTTAGGATATGTTGGGACCCTTGTCTCACAATGTGTGGTCCCTGATCAGGCAGTGCTACCTTTCCTAGGCCATTTTTGTTCATGCGTTGGGTTGTCATCTTTTTTTTAAAAAAAAATTTTTTTTTTAATGTTTTATTTATTTTTAGGAGAGAGAGAGAGAGACAGCGTGAGCAGGGGAGGGTCAGAGAGAGAGGGAGTCACAGACTGAAACAGGCTCCAGGCTCCGAGCTGGCAGTCAGCACAGAGCCCGACGCAGGGCTCGAACCCACAAACTGCGAGATCATGACCTAAGCGAAAGTCGGACGCCCAACCGACTAAGCCACCCAGGCGCCCCATGGGTTGTCATCTTTTGAACGCCAGTATTTCCACAGTAAGAATGCCCATTTTTCTTTTTTTGTGTGAATTTTGTGGGATATTTGCATATGCTGTTCAGAAGACGATCCTGTTGATTGGACTGGATTCGATGTTGAGCTTAGTTTCACAGTGAGGTGAGGTTTCTCTGAACTCTGAAGGCATACTTGCCAGAAAGCAGAGGGACAGGCCATCTGATCTCTGGGGTTTTCCAGCATTTGTAAGATGAATGAGTCTACACTTCTGTTCACTTTGTGTTTCCTTCTTTTCTATTTGTTCCTTTATTTTTCTCCCCATTTTCCTACTGGGTCCCACCAATTCACTGGTTGAAGAAAGAGAAATTTGGAGGTTGTTGGTAGGTAGCTGGGGGTGAGTAAAAAAAATAATCTAAACACAGATCTAGCTTTATGCTTTTGAAAATATTTCAGTTTTTATTAATTATAGAATATGGGAGCAAGCAGTGACCAAATACTGTATCATATTGCCTGGCTCACCTAATTTTAATGGCTCTACATTGGAACCACTTTCAGCCTGACCCTGACCTATCTTTCTAGATTCACTTTTTTTTATACTCTTTTATATTTTAGTCACATCTGACCATTTACCATTTTTTTGGTACATATTGTACCCGCGTGGCTTTACTGCTTTAATATGCTTTTCTCAGTTCTTTTAGTGTCTACTTTCTACATTTCAGCTACTCAATCTCAGTATATTAAAATAATCTTCATCCTTTAAGGCTTTGTTCTAATATTATACAGAGGATATAAAGAAATCTTTCTTTTGCTTGTTTAAGCTTTTGGTACCTATTGACTCTCCCTGTAGTTACTTATCTTAGCTTCCTTCCTGGAATATAAGTATCTGGAAGGTTAATCATGTCCTGTACATATTTGTCTTTCCTGCAAGACCTAGGACCATTTTCGTCAGAACTGGCCATCCAGGGAACAGCAGGTGCCTGCGTCCCAGTGATGATATGGCACAGAAGGTCTGGGCAGATCCTGGAGTGAATGAATGTCCAGATCAATTGAGTAATGGGTTTCAGAGAAGTCTGTGCTGGATGCCAGGCACATGTCCCTGTAAGACTGTAGGACATAGTGTGAGGCAGGTCTTACTGTGTAATACAAAACTCTGATCTGCAAGTGGGAAGTGTTGAGATATTCAGAGATGTAGTTTTTGAGTCTGGGTTTGGTTTCTGGATTCTAAATTTTAAGTTCTGGAAGATCTCAGAATAGGATGATATGGGAGCCAGGACTAGGAACGACAGGGATCTGCCAGACATGAAGTTAATGGAAGTGAGGAGGAAGTATGGAGTCGAGACAGTGGCAGGTTTGGTAATTAGGCACAAGTTAGAGGTTCAGTCAACAAGGAAAAAGGGTCTGAATTCCTGGAATTAGGACCTGAAGTTAAAATAGGACCAGCAGTCAGATCAAATTGATTTGAGGCTAATTTGCTAAATGTTTACGTTAGTAAAAAAATCCTTATATTTCCCTTACTTAGGGGAATGACCATTCCTAGTTCAAGTTAAGTGGTCTGGTTTTTTGTAAAAGGGGAGCAGCTTCTCTCTGCCCATAAAAAGTGCTGACTGTATTTGTCACATAAATCCTGTTTTGATGTTCTAACCATCCTCTCATGAAGAAAGTATTGAAGAGAGTTAAATAAAGAAATAACTAGCTTAATTCTGGAAATTAGTCCTCTCTTAAGAATAATTACTAATTGGGAATTGATGAGGGTTATTGTTTGATTCGAGGCCATCAGAGAAAAGTTGTTCTGCTTCAAAATAGATGTAGTTTATTTAATAGCTTTTCATAACTTTCATTGCTGGAAGTTTAAAAAACAATCACAATGTCAATAGTTATTTTTAAAAGCATATAAAGTACTTTCAGAAAGGCCTATGCCATGTGGACCAAAGATACAGTGTATATTCATGAATTGCTGAAGAAACACACAGGAAGTGAGTCTGGAATGATACCTAGATACTACATGATGAAAGAAGATTGGCCTTCTCCTTTCCCATAATGTGGTTGTAAAGAGTTACTTGTACCTTTATTGTTTTCAAATTTTGATTTTAATAGTGATAAAAGCTATAGTGCTTCAATATCTTTTTACTTTGTTCTTATGGTTGTAGATCAGTCAGGAGCGAGCGTCAGAATGACTCAAGATTACCATAAAGGCAACTTCAGGTAGATTTGTTAAAAAATGTATTAAGAAAAACATATTAAGGGATGTATGAAAGAAATAAGAATAGACTTGAAAATCTAGACTTTGGTACTCGCATGTGTATACTTTAAATTTACCAAGAAAAAGTGTTACTTTGTTTTTTATAAACAGAACTTACTACAGTATATACTTTCTTTTCCCCTTTTAAAATTTAAGATTGAGTTAAAATTTATGTATTTATGTCTTTATTTTTGTTTTAAATGCTTTATTTATTTCTAGGAGAGAGAGAGAGACAGCGTGAGCAGGGGAGGGTCAGAGAGAGAGGGAGTCACAGACTCTGAAACGGGCTCCAGGCTCTGAGCTGCCAGTCAGCACAGAGCCCGACGCGGGGCTCGAACCCACGAACCGCGAGATCATGACCCAAGCGAAAGTCGGACGCTTAACCGACTAAGCCACCCAGGCGCCCCTGTATTTATGTCTTTATATTTCAATCTATGCTTTTTTTTCTCTTTTTTTTTTAAGATCCACCCTCAGCACGTACACGTCTTACCCACTTGTAGGTGGGTTTGTTTTTCTGACTTAAACTCCCTCACTTACTGTCTTTGTAATAATTTCCAATCCCCTAGTCTCTTAAGAGCATGGTTTTTTTGTTTTTTTTTTGGGTCTTGGCTCTCGCCTCTGACGCTCCTGCCTGACCGCCCTGGTTGTAGCTCCCTCACTGCTCTCTACTTTAGTCAGGAACGTCCTCCCTCTTTTTCCCTGATTGGCTCCCACGCATTGTTTAGGCCTTACTTCCAGGGTCTCCTTTGCAAAGCCTTGCCGACCTGACAGCCTGCGTAGGCATCCTTCTTGCCGGCTCTTGTAGCAGTTCCCTGGGATGGTGTCCGTCAGAGCACTTGCCTCCTTATGCTGTAAAAGTCTGTTTCTCTGTCTCCCCTGGGAATAACTTGAGGGCTCTGAATTGCTGGGATCTGTTTTGTGTCCCCAGCAGCTGCGGTAGACACCTCAGTTGGCTCAAAAACTGACCCATTGCATGAGTTGGAGAAGATAAGAGAGAGAGAGGAGGAGTCTAGGATAGCCCCCAGTTTTGGCAGGGGCTCTGAGTAGATGACAGTGTCATTTCTCACCAGTTCTAGCACCTTTTTCTCCCTTACCTCTCTCACCCCCACCTTTGAGTAGCTATGGCTCTTTATTGAAATGAAATAAAGAAATTAGAGACTTAACTTTCTTAAAGATTCTTAGAACGTTTTATTTATGTCATGGTATTTGCTGCCTCATTGAGGGAGGGTAGGGGTATATATAGATGGCTCTCACGGAGCATGAAGAGGTATAGTTTTCCTTTCTTATTGGAATATTTCTAATTCTCTTGCAATTTTGACTCACTTTGTAATCTTTAATAGGCAGATAGAGTACAATCATGAGTGTTAGGCAGAATAAACCTTTTCCTGGTATGGTTTTAGAAGCCTTCTCATATATTATATGAAATGTGCGTGCACCTGGCCTTTACATGTTGTTTTGGTGTTAAGATAATCATATAGGTCCTTCCATGCAGAGTACCTACAAATCAAATGGCCCTCTTAATCATAGAAATTCCTGCTTGTTGGCTAGGGAAAGTGAGAGTTAAAATACCCTAAGATATAAGGAAATACAAGTTTTGCTTTACTTACAGATAAAGTCATGGTGCCTAATGCTGATAAAGAACAAAGAAGAAATGTCAACCAGATCAGCTTAGAATTCAGAGTCCTGTTGTTTAAGCAGAGAGTAGAGAATAACTTGTTCTGTTCTCATTGAATCTACATTCATCAAAGCTAACTGAGTGTGGTGGGAGAAGGAAGCCTCTCATGTTGAGTTTGGCTGTTTATGGGATATACAAGTGACCCTATATCTAGGCAGTTGGTTGTATGGGGCTTCAGCTCAGCAGAGAAGTCTGGCCTGGGGTAGAGTCTGGTGGTCATCAGCATGGGGGGTGGGCAATAGATTATGTGCGGCAGCAGGTGAGTCTGTCTAGAAAGTGGGGCAGGGGTCCTATTCATCCTTGCTCACTTAGAAGGGCAATTTCATTAGAAGGTAATGAGTAAATACTCAATGAATACTGGGAGAAACCAAAAGTTAATTTGTGTTGCTGTTTGACTTTAGCTCTACGTAAAATATGTTAGGTATTTTCTTGTGAAAACCCAAATAATGCTGTTTCTGTGCTACCTTTCTAAGGTTTTTATCTTTCTTTAGTTAAAGGAATGGATTTTCACAGATTCAGAAGGTTTTCGAAAATAAAGTTAGATAGATGCCCTCAATTATATAACTCTGTTTTAGTGTTTGTAAGTCTGTAATCGATATTAACTTTCAGTTTTTTTGTGAGTTATTTATATTTAAGGTCTGTCATGTAAACTTCTAGATGGCTTCTGATGAACAAATAGCATTATGTTTGTTATTCCTACTATTAATTTAAAATAACAATCTTTATTCTTTGCAGAATATCTCTGGAAAATCCTAGTTTCACTTAATAAGTGTGCCAGAGAAGGTACATTTGTTTCTAGTAGATGTTTGCATTTGTTAAAAGACACACACACACAGTTTGGCATGATGTCTGTGGAGAAGAGCAAGGGAGCGATTACAGGATGGTGCAGGTCAGGGCTGCAATAACTTGGCAGAGTTTGGTGAGAAAGTTTGGTTAGCAGCTGCCTTGGTTAACTTTGTATAATCCATTTAATACCAAGAATAATATAGCAGCAACAACTTCTTAGAAGGTAAATTTTAAAGTACAAAATGTAACCATGATTTACCTTATAAGTAATTGTGTACACTGAAAAATCTTTCTCTTAAAAGTTAGGAGAATTTTGTGTAACCTGTGAGTGAATGGCTTTTATATGCTTGCTTTTTCTCCATCTTTCTTAATCTTCTCTTAATTTGGTTTGCACTGGAAGTCTGCACAGTAAAAAAGAGATCAGGCAAATCCAGAGATAGAATTGGTATTCTTTTTTTTTGAGGGGAGAAGAGTGTAGGCAGGAGGAGGAAAAGGCCGGAGTTTCCCTAGAAGTAAAGTAACACGCTAGCTTTGTTTTGTTAGACATTGATTTTGTCCCACTAACCTAATTATCCATTAAACAGACTCTGTTGTTATGACTGATTCACATCTCAAGAATGTCGTGGGGGCCTGGGTAAGGGTTAAATTGAAAAGTTCACTGGAGATGACACCAGACCTGAGAAGGGAGTCATTCCTTTACCACTTAGTTTGAGGCCTCAGTTTACTTGTTTAGTTTTTAGGAGCATCAAAAAAATGAAATAAAATAAAATAATTGATAGGAAATCTTTTAGAACTATCTTATGGTTACTGTAAACTAGAGTATATAAAGGAAAAGAGGATTTTGGAAGTTTAGGAATAATCAGTGCATAGAACAGTGGTTATAGACTAGGTATGAGAAAAAATCGAATAAGCAGCAATTAATAAGCTCTTTAAAATATGAGTAGATTGTAAAATCTTGTGTTAATTCAGAAAACTCTATTAAAATTTCCCTTTATTTCAGTGAGAAGTGTTTTTAATTTTTTTTGTGATGAGATTTTGGTTAGTGAACAAATGACCTTATAATAAATAATTCATAGAAATGAAGCATTTCCAACTTTCAGCCTTTATTCCATAGGACCTTATCAGCTTGTTAGGATAGAATTCACTACTATGAATTATTTAGTACAAGGAATTCAGTAGAATGTTTTTTTATAATCAAGTTGGAGACATGAGTCCAACCTATTTATGTTAGCTTCTTATGTATGTCAGTCTATTGCCATGAGTGGTATAGTTCAGTTGTCATGATTTTTCTAGTGTTACAGTTGGATAGTTGGCTTAGTAATCGTATGCTTTTGCCAGGCTTTAGTTGTTGCTATGTGAGTAACTGAATGACATGGCAGAAATATAAGGGAAAATTAATTACATTTGTAATGGCATCCTATGCCTACAGTTAAACTAAACAAATATAAAGTCTATTAAAAGTTTTTTGGGCAAAGTTCTGTAAATGGCTGAGTAGGGATCACTTGTCTTTTACATCCTCTTACAGAAATTCTTCTGTTAAAGCTAAGCAGAAAAAAATAATGCTGTCTTGCATTTGTGTACCACTTAACACTTTTGAGAAGCATTAATATTTTATTCTTCCAGCTCTTTGTTTACCATAGAAAGTTTCCTGTATTTGTTACTCTAAGATAAGGATTCTAGACGTTGCTCTGTCATCACATGTTGTGTGCTTATTATGAACTTTAGAGGAAAGTAAACTGAGACCTAGGGAGGATAATTAGTTTTTAATTATTCAGAAGTAGATGCTCATGTAAATTTGAACTAAGGAGGACCTGATTGTTATACTTGTATTTTTTATAACTTCTTATTCGCTAAATTTGGTTATTCAACAAAGTATTTATTAGGTCTTAATGTAGTAGAAAGTACTTAATGTAGTAGAAAGTGGGAAAAAAAAGGAAGAAATGGATTCCGTTTTTAAGTGGTAGTTGCTAGTGGAGTTAATGATTAGGACCTCAGTTGGACAGATAACTTATTCACTAGAATAATACTTAAGGTATTTTACAAAGGACCGCTGATTATGAAGCAAGGTTGGCCAGGCAGCCTATCTGGGAATGGTATTGCAGTAAGATGGCATCATGTACTTTGTTAGAGGTGCATAGGTATGAAATAGCCTAGAATTTGGAGGAGGTACACCTGACTATTAAGAGCAGGCTACAGTATTTATAAGAAGGAAAGCACTGGCAATAAGAAGCATGGTTAAGAAAAGTGTGTTTCATTCATTAAAGAATTTTAAGCAGGAATATGCCATAATTAGATTTTCATTTTAGATAGATCATTATGGTGAGTGTATAAAGTAGGAATTTTGCCAAAGTCAGGCAAAATAGGTAATAGGTTGTAATAGTAGCAAACAGAATCAGGAGGGCCTGGGATATGCAGAGAGATGTTTGGGAAGTAAAATTAATAGGGGACATAGGGAGGTGAGTGAGGGAGTGAGAGGGTCTGATATGACCTAGGAACTATAAGGGTTGAATGGATGGCAATGCCATTCATGAAGAAAGCGAATACAGTGTAGAATGGGTTTGAGGTGTTAAGATTTTTGACATTTCTGTTTTGGCAATCAGGCTGACAGATCCAGTAGAGTTGGAAATGAGATTTTGGAGCTACTGGTTCATAAATCATCAGTGTAGGAGGCAGGGTATGTGCCAGCTAAAATGCATGATTATTGATTTGAATAATCAAGGGACTAATCAGTAAAGGAAACCTGAGCAAGAGAATAAGCAGAATTATTTATTGACCATAGAGCAAAGGATGCATTTTGTGTAGAAATGAAAACAGATAAAAGAATATCCTATCATGCCCTTTATAGTGGCGATTCACATTGCTAGCTTGATTTATTTCAAGGTGGTACTAGGTTAAGTAGTAGCGAATACTTACATACTTCTTCATCAACAATTGACAAAAGTCACTGAACTAGTATTTATACCCAAGACATTGGAAGGGATCAAAATGTTCTCTTTGAGCACTTTGAACACAGTAACACAAAATGCAAGGAGTAATGGAGCAATTGCTTCAGGTCTGCAGAGAACAAAAAACACAAAGGGTTGTGGCCAAAGAATTATATCTGCAGCCAAATTATGGTTCATGTGAGGTGAAAATGGAAGGATATTTTTAGGTTTTCAAGGGTTAGAGAAAATATATTTCATATGTGCCCTTAAAAATTTTTTTTTAAATGAGTAAAAGTCAAATGAGAAAAGTCAAAATTAAGAGTTTGGGAAAAGGACATCATTGTCCACAAGCACTGGGAATAAGCACGGAAACAAATTAAATGTAGAAGTAAGACTAAACGGTTGTTCTGGAAGATTGGAAATAGTGCAGAGTACCAGAAAAAACTTAGAAAGAAAGATAGGCTGTGGTTATAAGACTTCTAATCTAAGAACTTGAGAGTGGAGTATTAGGGGAAACTGTAACCGCAGGATTAGTCCTTGGTCCACCTGGATCGGACTGTGTATCATTAAGATAAATTTCCTTTTCCTTATATAATAGGCTGAAAACTCGTTGAAGAAGGGCAATAAAAATAATCTGGAAAGTCACTGTTAGTAGAATTTAAAACAGGAGAGTATTTAGACTTGTTTTATAAATAGCTAGACAAGATTAAAGATTACAGCAAGAGATAAAAAAAACTAGCAAGGAAAAAAATCCACAAGATTTTAAAAGACAAATATCAATAAAACAATTATGACATAGAGTGTCTTAAATTTCCCTTGTAAAAGACAGACTCAGACTAAAGCACAGCCTTCAGCTATGTGCTGTTTCAAAAGGTATACTTAGAACAAATAAACCTAGAAGGTTAAAAATTAAAAAAAGGTAGGGCAAGATTAGTGGGGAAAACACCACAGAAAAGTCAGACAAATAACAGTAAGAATTCCAAAGGAGAATTTAATGAAGAAAAGCACTAAATAAGATAAAGAACAGGTTTTTAAAAAAATGTTTATTTTTGAGAGGGAGCACAGGTGGAAGAAGAGCAGAGAGAGGGAGACACAGCATCTGAAGCAGAGAATCTGAAGCAGGCTCAGGCTCTGAGATGTCAGCGCAAAGCCTGACATGGGGCCCAAAAACTGTAAGATCATGACCTGAGCCAAAGTCAGACACTAAACCTACTGAGCCACCTAGGCACCCCGAGAACAGTTTTTTAAATTGACTTAAGATGTGATAACTTAAAAGACCAATATCAATGGGAGAATTTAAGTTCTGTGAGTTGCCTTCACAACAGACTTCTAGGCCTGGGTTTTACACTTTTGCTTTTTAAAATTAAATGAACGGAGGGAATCTTCGTATTCATGCTTTTGAGTTAGTATAGTCTGTAGTATAGTATACCAAAAATTGGACCGAAGGAGAACATTTAGATCAACTACTGACCAAGCTTTGTTCAGCAGATTGCTAAAGTTGTCCTAGATATTAATAGAAGTTCTATGGAAGACCTTTGTGGCTAGACGAATTTGGAAAGATCTGCATCAGGTGCTGTTTTGGAGATTCATAGTGCACTATAGTGTATTAGGACCCCTGAGAAGTTTAGCTCAGTATTTTACAGCTTCCTTTTTTTGGGCTGGGCGGGGGGGGGTTTGTCCTGGAATATCAGTGAACAGTTTATGGGATCCTGGTGTTTTAAGGAATAGAGTTTGGAAAAAGGTAATGAATATTGCTGACAAATCTGTAATACAATTAAGACTAATGGAACAGTTAAAGTGTCATTAATCATGACTAAGGAATTTTTATCTAGCATTTAAAGATGGTTTAATGGAAAAGATCTAGTTATATGATTCATTACCTCATTTGGTTCCGTAAGAAAACTTAATAGGCTTCGTAGAGCAGAAAATCATTTGATATTATTTGATACCTAACCCTCCCTTTTTTAATATAAAAAAGCCTCTAAGAAAATTGTGAATATCATTTGGTATAGAATATAGTCAATATCAGAATTTATTGCAATTCCAAGGAAGTTTGTCCTTATTACATCTTATTTGCTGTATTTTAAGCTCTTTGAGGGTTAGGAAATAAGTTGATTTTTGTTTATTTTTTGTCACGCATTCTGATATAGAACCTTGCATTGTAAGCATCTGTAACTGTTAATTGAGAACATTTGGAAGCATATCCTTATGTAATTTTCAGATTAAAATGTGTTTAAAATGATATTTTTCTTTACTTTTTAACCTTTTTAAAAATGTTTATTTATTTTGGGGGGGTGGCAGAGAGAGGGAGACAGAATCCAAATCAGGCTCCAGGCTCTAGGCTCTGAGCTGTCAGTGCAGAGCTTGATGAGGGGCTCAAACCCGTGAACTGTGAGATCATGACCTGAGCCTAAGTTGAATGCTTTATTGACTGAGCCAACCAGGCGCCCCAATGTAAAATATTTTTGAAAGTGTAAGCCATACACGTTTGTAAGTGTAAAACATGATTTTTCAAAACTGAAATATATACTCTTCAGGATGGGCCTTAATGTTTGCTTTATTTATTTATCCAACAAGTTTTGAATTCTCAAGATGGCTTTAAATTTGGTCTAACAGTTAGGTGACAGGAAGTTTATAAAGATTATTGAACATTAAAGGGATGTTATAAATACTATTTTAAAAAAGGATTCTGGTTTTTAGTGGCTGAATAGTATTCCATTATATATGTTATATAATTATATATATGTAATAATTATTCTTCTATAAATTAAAATGGTGCTATGAACATTGGGGTACAGATATCTTTTCAAGTTAAGGCTTTCATTTCCTTTGGATATATTCCTAGAAGTGGAATTGCTGGATCACATGGTAGTTCTGTTTTTGAATTTTTTTGAGACTCCTCTGTCCTCCATTTTAATTTTTTAGGATTTTCCAAAGTGGCTGTACCAATTTATAGCCCCACTCACAGTGGGATCCTGCTTCTCCACATCCAACCCAGCATTTGTTAGCTCTTGTCTTTTTGATGGTGGTCATTCTAACAGGCATGAATGATATATCTCATTGTGGTTTTAATTTCCATTTGCAACAACTTGGATGGACCTTGAAGGCATTATGCTAAGTGAAATAAATCAGACAGGGAGGGACAAGTAGGGTATGGTCTCAGTTATACGTGGAGTCTAAAAAACAAAACAAAAAGCAACCAAATACATAGAAAAAGAGATCAGACTTATGGTGACCCGAGGCAGAGGAGGGGAATTGGAGGAAAGTAGTCAAAGGTTATCAACATCCAGTTATAAGAGAAATGTTAGGCTTGTAACGTCCAACATGACTATAGTTAGCACTCTACAGAAACATTAGTAGAAGAGTAAATCCTAAAGAGTCTCATCACAAGGGGATTTTCTTTTTTCTTTTTATTGTGTCTAAATGAGATCATGGATGCTATCTGAACCTATTGTGGTCATCATATCACAATATATGTAAATCTACCATACTGTGCACCTTAAACTTATACAGTGATGTATGTCAATTATTGGTCAATAAAGCTGGAAAAAAACCCAAGGCTTATCCTGGCCAGAAGTATTTTGCTTGGTGAAGCAGGGTGCATAAGGAGGACTCTTATAAAGGCAGAACTGTTTGTTAATGTAGGAAAATCAAGGGATTTGGGACCCGAGGCTGGTTCACAATTTTCCAGGATGTGGTTGGGTCTTGAGCTAACCACAATTTTTCTGTGGTTTTAGGAGTGCTGTATTACAGTCCGTGAAACCTTAGCCTAGAACTTGGCTTTATAGGGCTTGAGAAAATTTCATTCATATGGAGATTTTTGCATTCTTTCAATTTCCAGGAAGAAGCTGTAGTTATAGGGGGCTTGTCTGCATGTGTCTGTGTGTAAATACACACAATAGCCTGGATGTGATACTGATACAGGAGTCAGGAAATCTGAGTTCTGGTATTTTCTTCTTTTGTAATCTTGGATTACAATCTAGGAATTACAGACCAGATTGAATTTTATTATTTGTAATCCGGAAATTCTTTCCCATTCACTCCACTGTGGAGTTTTGAGAAGATACTCATGAAACATTTTTAAATGAACAAAAAACTGTCAAGTTTAAGCTGTCAGTAAAACGTACGGGTACTCATTTTACTGGAAGAGTCATGTAAACCCAGAAGTCATGGCAGTAGAGAAACATGAAAATCTTTTGTTCCCTCGTTTTCCTCTGGGTTTCCAGTTACAAATTAAGAATGCAGTTTTAACTAACATTTAAAAGCCTTTGCATTACAGAGAGAAAATCAATCTGTAGTGTTGCTGGGTAATGATTCAGAATCAGTACTTATATTGCTGACATTTTGTTACTTATTGTAAAGTGTAATTTATTCGGGATATACACTGAAACCTGTTGTTTTAACTCTGCAGCTAGATGAAAATATGACAAAAGAGGTTTGAATGAGTTTTCTTTTTGTTAACAGTTTGCTAGAGGAGCTGGCAGGGTTTTCCTCACTTGACAGATGGCATAGGAAGGGCATTGAGAAGGCAAATGGATTTCCTAAACTTGCACTTGCTGGATGATGATAGAGTCAGGGCTAGAATTCATAATTTTTGTTGTTACCTAACATATTTTTCCCCTTTGGGTACAGCATTTTCTTGCTGATAATAATGGCCTTGTAGTAATTTTTGGTAATTACCATAATCTTTTAGGAAGAAAGTCATATGATGTGTGGCTTTTGCATATCGAATTAAAGAATCACAATGAGAACCCACAGTAAGAGGGCATATAATTTTCATTTTCAGAAAACAAATTCTCAGGCTTATTAAATAATTTATGTTCATATAGTTTGTTTACTGAAAGTGTGAATTAGTAATGGGCTTATAGCTCACACTTTTTCAATGTTGATTTATAATAGGGGAAACTATAAAATATCTTATGTAATGATGCTTTAAACATACATTCATAAAATGGTTGACTTTTAATATGAGAAATATCTGTATGGGAAAGGTTAGAAGACAGTAAGTTATGAAACTGAGAATGTCACCTGTTTTATATAGTTTTTCATTAACTTTATTTTAATATTTTTAATGTTTATTTTTGAGAGAGGGACACACACACACACACACACACACACACACACACACACACACACACACACACACACACACACGAAGCAAGAGTGGGGGAGGGTGTAGAGGAAGAGGGAGACACAGAATCTGAAGCAGGCTCCAGGCTCTGAGCTGTCAGCACAGAGCCCAAAGTGGGCTTCCGAACCCACTAACTGAACCCTCTAAAGGTGAGATCCTGACCTGAGCCGAAGTCGGTCGCTTAACCAATTGAGCCATCCAGGTGACTTGTTTTTCTGTTAACTTTAAACACATGATAGTTCCCATGTTACTTTGATGAGATAAATAAATTGGAATCTTAGAGCATCGCATCTGCTTTCAATATTTCCCCTTATATTTGTGATATTCTCCTCAATACCATTGATAAGATTACCAAAGAAGTAAACAACAATAAAAATTAAGTTCTAAATGAGTAGGGTTGCATGATTCTTAGAGTTTATTCAGTGTTACCTGGATGGTGGACTAATCCACAAATTGAATTTAAACTTCACTTCAACATTTAACAGTATAAAGCAAATCAGTTTCTTAAAAGTAACATGTTAAAGGATAAGTGCTTGAATTGAAATATGTCAATTAATGAAATAATTGCATTTGTTAGGACACTGTGTGTTTTATGTTTTAATATAAAATGATAAAATGTACAATTTTGAAATGTCTTTATGTTTGACATATTAAACAAAATATGGGTGGGTGTTCTTGAGGCTTATCTATGTTTTATGGAAGTAAAGAGAGAAATAATCAAAAGATAGGCAACTGGAAAAGTCAATAGCAGGGTATCAGAGTAATCAATTTCTAAATACTTGACTATAATGAGCATTTTTTTGCCTGCAAAACTGTATATCCCAGAAGAATTAGAGATGTGCATAATCTAATGGTCAGCTCTCATTTGGGGAGGTGTTGTTGGATATACATTAATGGTTTCACCATTCTAGATATTTTTCTTTGGTTTAATCATATATTAAATAATAAGTAAGTCAGTTTGGCCTCTATTTCAAAGTGGCCAAGGCTGTTTTAATTAGGCTTTGAACTGGAGAGAAAGGAAATGGGTGTGAGTAAATGCCTGTGTGTGTGTGTGTGTGTGTGTGTGTGTGTGTGTGTGTGTGTGTGTGAGAGAGAGAGAGAGAGAGAGAGAGAGAGTTGTGTATGCCTGCTTTCTTATTATAGCCCAAGATTATAATTGTGAATTAGGAGTTGAGGTTGGTTTTCTGGTTGGTATTCTTGCTGCCAGACCTGTGGCTTTGATTGCTATATGTATTATTAGTAATTAAGCCATCTGGAGAAGAACGATGTGGGAATTTTAGGGTTAATTTTTGGAAATACTACTTTGGTTTTCAGATCTTAGAAACTGTTACTTTGAAACTCTGTTCTTTGTTCAATGCTAACCATCTACTTACAGAGTTTCACACTCAAATATTTCAGTAAATAGTGTCATTAACAGTACAAGGAAGGTCCTTAGAGGCTCAGAAGTATGCCCTAGTTTAGGGCTGCTACTGGGACACTGAAGAAAGGGGAGTTCTCTTTTGAATGGATTCCTTGAAGGTCCCAGGGATTTGTGCTGGTCTTTGAGTGGAAGCTATTGCAGTAGGTGAAATTAGGATTTCTGAAGCTCCAAAATGGGCCAGTTTGGCAAAAATAGTGGGGCATGAGGCTCTGATTCATTCCCCTTACAGCCTGCCAAGGTGGTATTGTAAATTGAAAAAACAGCTCTATAACTCCCCATTTGAGAACCAGTCTTAAGAGATCATACCTAATAGCCTGAAACTTGAGACTTTTCTTGATTTTTTACTGGCTATATTTGGCATTTGCTTCTGAATACTTCTTCACTAGGTTGTGAACTCTTTAATGGAAGGGGCCATTTGTTGTTCATCTTTTTATCCTTAGTACCTGCCATTTTCGAAGAAGGAAGCCAGGATGTTGCTGTTGAGTAAATGGGGGCCTGCAATCCAGGTTAAGGAATTTGGACTTTATTCTAAAGATAGTGGAGAACAATTAGAAGTTTTTAAACCAAAGAATGATATAGTGAAAGGTATAGTGCAAGGTATTCTATGGTAATTAGTTGCAGTGAATTGGTTATTTTGCATGCTACCCTTCTAAACACTTTACTCCGAAGTACCTCTGACTTACAGCAAATACACATTTATAGTTAATGATGTCCTAAATATGTGTAGCAATCAGTTCGTGGAACAAAATTTCAAATTCCTGATGCATTCCCTTTTTTAACTCTAAATTAGCATTAAGAGTCAGTTTTTAACCATTGTTTTTTAAGTTCACTAAGACAAAGCAGAAATAGGTAGACCTTATGTTTTTCATTCATTCAGCAACTATTTGAGTGCCTACTGTGTATCTACCATGTTCCAAACATTGGGAACACAGTGTTAATGAAATTAACATAGCATGTGACTTCAGGAGGCATTTTAAATAGTCTAGTGTCCTTAAGAACTCTCAATTAGTTCAAAAATCATATGAAGAAAATGGAGAAAAAAAGTTTTTTTCTTTCTTGTATTCTATTTTTTTCTAAGGGACATCACATAGGAATCTAGAAGTTTAGAGGCTTCTCCTGGACTTTGTACATTGTGTGTATTGGTGGTACCTGTTCCATTTAACAGTTTGCATAGTTAACGGTAGCTGTCTTTAAAATGATTATTTAATGAGATATGCACATGCCAGATTTTAGTTTTTAAAAAATATATTAGTGTTGCTCAATACTCATTAATTATCTACAGTATAGTAGGTACTCTAGTAGTATGCAAGGCTTTACCTTTACTCATTGGGCAGTTTTCACAAATGGTAGATCTATTATAAATCAATGGGCATGGTATTTTACTTATTTAGACATCAGAATTCTTTAGTAATTAGTCTATGACCTTATAGCTAAGTGGTGTTTTTTTAATGAGTGAATAAAAATTACTGTGCAGTTCCTTTCCTCCTGTCAACCTATTTGACTAAGAGATGAATTTTACATGGCTATTTTTGGAATATTCAGAATACTCAGATTGTATTCTACATATTTTTTTTCCATTTTAAATAGTCAAACTACTTGTATATTTATAGAGCTGCTTTATTATTTTTCTAGATCATTCCAGAATCTGGAATTTGGTTTGTGTTTTTTTTTTTAAATATTTTTCTTTCTTTCTTTTTTTTAAATTTTTTTTAAATTTTTTTATTTTTTTAAATATTTTTATTTATTTCTAGGAGAGAGAGAGAGAGAGACAGCGTGAGCAGGGGAGGGTCAGAGAGAAAGGGAGACACAGACTCCGAAATAGGCTCCAGGCTCCGAGCTGGCAGTCAGCACAGAGCCCGACGTGGGGCTCGAACCCACAAACCGCGAGATCATGACCTAAGCGAAAGTCGGACGCTTAACCGACTAAGCCACCCAGGCGCCCCTGGTTTGTGTTTAAAGTAGTTTTACCAAAAAAAAAAAAAAAAATGGTGGGGGACTGCCTGGGTGGCTTATTCGTTTGAGCCTCTAACTCTTGATTGATTTTAGCTCAGGTCATGATCCCAGGGTTGTGGGATCAAGCCCTGTGTTGGGCTCCATGCTGAGCGTGAGAATTAAGATTCTCTCTGTCTCTCCTTCTTTCCCTCTATCCCTGTCTCGGTCCATCCCTCTCCCCCAGTCGTGTGCACATGCTCTCTCTCTCTCTCTTTCAAATTAACAGGTAACTTTACTAACGTTAAAACATTTATACATACAGCACAACAATGTTGGCAACAGTGATAACAAGATTATTCTTATCTTCATTAATGAAGTGACAAAACATTCTAAGCCAAAATAGAATATTTCTAATGGTTCTAGGAAAGCCTGGGGACAAGATACTTTTGAAAGGTACTAGAAAAATTTGTATTAAAAATAGTATCTTCACTTTTCTGTTTCTAAAATCCAAGCATGCTAATGGAGACACTGGGCACATTAGTATAGATTTCCACCTTCCCTCTCTGAGGTTTTCCTTTTACTTAGCAGTTACTGTCCATGTTCTGTATTTTTCATTTTCTCAAAAGAGGAGGGTTTTTTTTTTTTTTTTTTTGCTTAGTGAATCTGTGTTTAAATTTTGCTGTGTCACAAATGGGAATTGTATCCATTAGTTGAGATAAGCCAGGTTTTCTGGCAGATACTTTGTTTTAAAGAAGCATTATCAATGATTGCCTCCCTTTCTGTGTGATCCAGATTTGTGCAACTAGACCTAAAATTTTCACTTTATATCTCTCTGGAGGGAGGGAATGAATTCTCCCAGTTCAAGATGTAAAATTCAAGAGGTAAAGCTCTCTTGATAGATCTATTAAAGTCTTACTCAGGTGTTCCGACTTGAACTAAGAATTTCATTTCTTGAATTATAGTGGTCTAATATAAAACATTAGAAATTTCAGAAATACCAAGTTCTGACACATTGAAAGTTAACATCCACGAAATGTTACCTTTATGTATGTAATGAGTATGAGGATAGAAGAAGAACTATCTATAGACAGTGCTGCCTGGAATGCCTTCTCTACTCCATTTCTCCCCGTTCCCTGTACCCTTACTGAATAAAATCCTACTTATCCACAAGGCCTCAGCTCAAAATACTTCTGAAGTGGGAAGAGATCCTTGACATCCCCCACCGCCTTTCCCCCAAAATCTGTTATATGCTCCCTTATCACCTTGTATTTTTCACTTGTCAAATTTATCACACTACCCATCAAAGTCAATCTTTCTAACTAGATTCCAAGCTCCTTGGGGACAGAGTCCATGTCAGTTTTGTGCTGGTTGTATGCCGAGCGCATGGTATAGTCCCTGGCATATCATAGACCCTTAAATAATGTGGTAAGGATGTAAACATAAAAATACTCAAATGGATTAGGTTAAAGGTTTTTAGTTTAATTTGTGTCATTGATGATATCAGTGTCAATGAAATTGAGTGAAGCACAAATTGAGTCAGTCTAAAGACAATAGAAGAAAAAGGTGGTGTGATAATGTGAATTGCCAAAAATTGAAAGAAGACATACTGCATTAGGAAATTTGATCTATAATTGTACTGACTTGCTTCCCATTGTGCATTTTCACCTAAAATAAATTTACCAGGGCCTTCCTCCAAATCAGCTGTGGTTTTGTTTTGTGTTTATCCCAAGTTTGTGGTTATCTCTGCATTAAATGTGCTAACGTGACAGCTAAATTGTCTTTCTAACAACTATTCTTGGCTTTTTAGCATGTGCAGTTTTGCTTTGCTTTACTGATCAGGGTCTCCTCAAAACATTGTGGCTGATTTTTAGGTTTCCTCTCTTGGAAAACATTGATCTCTCCCTTCCCCCAGGGTATGATGGATTTAAAAGCGATTTTTGTTATTGTTTACTGCTTTGTATAGTGACCTTTTGATGTCTTGTGAGCAGTGGGAATAAGTTTAATAGTATAGATATAACAGGAGCATACCTCAAAAGAGATTTCTTTCTTTTTAAATGTGCCTTTTCTTTTTCTTAATTGTGCCCAAATGGATTTAAACACTAAAGACTATTCTGAAATTTTTCTCACACTAATGAGAGTGAGTATAAAACATACCTGTGAGCAAAGCACAGTGAGGTATAGGTTAATTTATGTGTGTATTTTTTCTTGTATTGTTAAAAATTGAGACCAACACATTCATACTAAGTGAAATGTCACTTGGGGAAACAGCCTTAGAAAGTTGAAAGTTGTTGAATTTGATAAGAAAATAGATACCTTCCTCATATAGTCTGAACCGCAATAGTTTTTCTGCACATTGTGTGATAAATGTTTAGGTCTTAACTACATATTGGTGAGGGAATAACAGTGGATGAAAGGGACCAGAGGGAGGAGAAAGGTAGTATATTGTCACTTGTTTCAGCAGAGTTTGCATAAAAAAAATTATATGCAAATATTTAAGCTGGGTTTTGTTAAAAGAAGGACTTACTCAGTTTGGTGATTGGTTGCTGGTCGTCTTGCAAATAAGTTGTCATTTCTATGCCAGTTTCCTGAGGCTGTACCAACGGATACATTCTGAAATCCTGAAAGTGAAAATGAAAATCTATAAATCATTTTCTTTGCTTAAAACGTACATCGTATCCTGGCCCTATCTCAGAGGGGCTCTGGGATGCAGGAAAGAGATCATGTATGCTGCAATTCTTTTTATTTTAACTAGCTAGGAAATTTATGTTACCAGGTCACCTTTCTAATGGCCATTTTATGTAAACTATGGTAAATATGTTTAGAACAGTAAAATGATTAATGGAAATCATTTTTTACTTGTGAAAGGATATAATTGAAATTATTTCCATTGCAACTGAAGTATTCTCTTTCTGCTTAATTTTCTGTTTAATAATACATTCAATTGATGTTAAGGCATATCGATTGTGATGTTTGGTGAAATAAAATATTAAACCCATCAAAGTAAATATTCTGACTTGTTGAACTTCCTCTTACCTTTACAATTCCTTTTAAAGGTTTGAAATGCCAGGATACTGTGTACAGAACAGGTTGTTACTGTGGTTGTTGTTTTGTATTTTCATTTGCTAGCGATCATATGGGTGGGCCAGGAGCGCTGAGACTCTTAGAATAAATGACAGAGCAAGCATGCTGGGTGGCTTGCCATAGCTCCATAGATCTGAAAGTGGACAGCAAGACCAGAGATTAGAGCAAAACAGTTCATGATAGCACAGCAAACAGTAGGAGCCTCAGCCTGATGGCAGTGATTCTCTTGCCCACAAGCCCCGTGGAGAAGTAAGATAGGCCTGGATGGTGCCTTCTTTGAATTGGGTCCAAGCTTAGGAGTCTGTGGCTAAGGGCTCAACACCTTTTGAAGCATGCTTTAAGTAAGGAAGCTTGTCCCCCTCACTCGGGGACATGTTTGTGGTTACATGGCTAGTTACAGAAATGGATGAAGGACAGAGGATTGGGTTGCTCTACTTGTAGTTTGGTGCACTTGGTAAGGAGGAAGTATGGGAGGCTCTTGGAGTCCACAATAGATCATTTTTTCTAATAGTCCAGCTTTGGCCCTAAACATTGGCCGAACTCAAATGTTAACATAAGTTTCCTACACCTTCAGCAATTCAGGTTAGATGTGCTGAGACTAAATTCTTTCAAATGTTCTCGTGCAACACTTAATAAGTGTGATTATCAGTAAGATGAAGCCAACATGAAGTTTTCATCTCAATTACGTACCCCAAGATTCAGGATTCAACCTGAATTAAGCCCCAGAGAGTACTGACAGGTCTTATTTCAAGTACTCATTTAGTTTCCTTTCTTATGGGGTATGTGGATTGCTCCCCCAGTCTAGTGATGTTAATTCATACATAGTCTGCTCAGGCAGGATATAGTTTAAGGCTGGAATATTATCCATTATGACTTGTGCAAGAGAGTTTAAACTGACCTATGGATCTCTTAGAGCTTGTATAGTGTCATTGGCTAAAATTAAGGAGAGTTTCCTGACCATTTCCTCTAGGGCATGAACTCTACTGCCGGGGAACAGTGTTTGCCTTGCTTTACGGAACCTGAAGTCTCTGTAACCCTAGCAGGGTCAGGGCACATGTTGTCTCCAGTATCCACAGTCCAACTTAGTGCCAGGCCTCCTTTTTGGTAGGTGGGGGCTAGAGGGTGAGTTATTTTTCCTTTACTGAGTCCCGGTAGCCCACATTGCTCCCAAGAATTATTTGCCAGTCCCTTGAATTCATTAATCCTGAACCACCCCTACGCTTTGATGTGAATCAGCTTCTATTCCAGAGCTGCTGTCACCTGCTCTTTGTTTGAGCTTATCAGTCAGTATGATACCATTAATGGAGTGGAACCAAGTCATCCCTGAAGGGAAAGGGCTTGTTCCGCATGGCATTGGTGGACTTGGCAAGAGAATTCAAGTACCCTTGAGGTTTTTTAGTGAACTAGTCTTGGAACCTGTAGTCAGGTGAAGGTAGACTGATCTTTATCTTATGATAGCAAGGGGATTGGGAAAGAGGAGGCTTTAGGAGAGAGAGAGAGAGAGAGAGAGGGAGAGGGAGGGAGGGAGGGAGGGAGAGAAAGAAAGGCCAAGAAGCCATGCCCAGTGTTACCAGTTCGTGCAGTAGATTCAGTCACGGTCACAGTGTCTGGAACAGTCAGAGCCACAGGGGGCAGCAACTCAATTCAGTTGGCTAGAATCCACTGTAGGCCGCCAGCTCCCATTAGTCTTGTTCACAAGGCTAATTTTATTGAAACATCACATCTCTCAATATTCTTGCTGCCTTTAGGTCTTCAATCAAAATCGGGATGTCTTTTTCTTCTTCTGGAATTGTGTGTTGTCTCTGTGTAACCAAGGAGGGAACTGCCTCAGGAGGTGGTCTGTCAAGCACTTGTCCTCCGAATTGAGAAAATGGCCCTTGGATTCAGTGAGCATTCACAGTACAAATGCAGTATGCCAGACATCAATAGCAAGTCTACAGTCAGGGATCAGAGAGGAACAGCAGCAGGGCATAACAGGGATCCAAAATGGCACCACATGGATTGTTCTGGTAACTTCTATTCTTTTTATTCTGTTTCCAGACACAGCCAAGTGATTGTGTGGCTTCTGCCCTTTCTTCCCCTGCAGCTCTCCCCTGGGAATGGAGAGATCTTGGCTTCATTGCTGGTCCCCCTTTTCTTTAAAGCCTGGCAAGTCAGGGTGCAAGGGCACAGGGGTAGGTAGTGGAGGTACTGAAGTAGTAATGTGTTACAAGGTTGCCGTTCAGCTCTGTAGTTCCTCCAGTAGTGGGGAATTGATTTCCATGGAGGAATCTAGAAGCGCATCGGTTTCAACCAGTTGCTTGCTTTGGGGCTCCCACAGATCAGTTTCTGAACCAAATTTCTTTGGTGCTGATTCCATCCATCTCTTCTGAGGAAACTCTTGTCTTAACAATCATAGCCACATTGTCTTGCAGCTGGGCCTTTTTGAAGATGTTCCACAAAGTCATTGTCTGTCTCATGTCAGCATACTGCTTGCACCAGCTTATTTAGGGAAGAACCCAAACCTCGCAGAGAATGCAAGAAGTAACAAGATCCCAAAGGAAATGACTAAGTAAGCAACCAGGTTGGTTTGCCACAGCTTCATCGTAGGTGTGAAAGTAGATGCAGAGACTTAGTGATCAGAGCAAGAGTTTTTAAAACACACAGACAGCAAGAGCATCAGTGCAGTAGTGCTGGTTCTCCTGCTCACTAGTACCATGGTGCTATGTGACACTCGGATGGTGGCCCTGCCTGCAGTGAGTTGGTTGGCAGCCGAGGAACCCGGGACTCCGCATCTTTCGTCGCACGTAGCAACCGAACCCATCACCTTCACCTAGGAAATGAGCAGTTGTCCTGTAATTATTACCATGGTTACCTTAATCACTAGCTATAGACAGGGCTCAAGGTCAAGTGCACCTTGTAGTTTGGTGTCAGTGAGACCATACTTGGGACCCACGACAGACTGGCTTTCCTGACATCACTATCATTCATGTAAATATCTAAAATATTCTAAGAATATGTATTTTTCAAATAATATACAAGCAATAGCATAGTAATATCTATTACCTTGGAGTTCTGGTTTCAGAGTTAATAAAATGTATTCATAATTTATGTCATTGAGTTATCTGTGAAGTAGGTCATTGTAGTGTTATCATCTCCATTTTGCAAAAAGAAGAAAACTAACGCTCACAGAGGTTCAGTGATACATGGAAGGTTACATGTGTAAGTAGTGGAGCCAGATCTTGAATCCATGTCAGTTGACTTTCATGTTTGTTTTCTTTCTTTCTTTCTTTCTTTCTTTCTTTCTTTCTTTCTTTCTTTCTTTCTTTCTTTCTTTCTTTTTTAATTTTTTAATGTTTATTTATTTTGAGAGACAGAGAGAGACAGAGCATGAGTGAGAGGGTAGGGGCAGAGAGAGAGGGAGACACAGAGTCTATCGCAGGCTCCTGGCTCTGAGCTGTCAGCACAGAGCCCGACGGGGGGCTTGAACCCACAAACCATGAGATCATGACCCGAGCCAAAGTCGGACGTTCAACTGCCTGAGCCACCCAGGCTCCCCACGTTTTCTTATACTACCCTGAACCAAGTTTACTTGAATGAGTAGAAAATAATCATTTGTTTATTATAGATAATATTAGTATGCCAGTGAGTATTTCAGTAAAATTATTACTATCAAGTATTTTTTCAAAGGTCTAAATTAACAGTTTGCTTAGGAAATATGTCATTGTTAAAATTCGGTTTATATGTGGCTTATTACATATTTTGAATATGTCTGAATTAAGACTTTACTGTTTCTAGTGTCACATTGGAAAAGAATGAAAATGAATGTCATTTGGTACAGAGTTTAAAAATTTTTGTTATTTTTTGTTAATTATGATATAATAAATCCCTGATAATTTGAACCAACAGCTTATAATTTGGTTAGTTATACATGAAGCACAATTGAGAGAAAAAGTGGATACTGGCATCTGTCAAGCTAAAAGAACTAAGGATCATTCTAACTCTGAGTAGAATGAACAGTTGTAAGATAAAACAAGTAGAATATCATAGCAGTCAGGCTGCTGTTAGGTCAGACTTTCCATTATTAATCCTTCTTTTGGTTTTTATAACTTTTGGTTGAAAATTCTTTCCAGGGAACAACTTGTATTCAGATTTTCAGCCTGGGAGCAAATATCTCATGACCCACTTACAAACCTCTTTAAACATTCAGATTAATGTTAAGAGGTTTTATGATGAAAGTTAATTTTTTGTTTCAAAATATTTCAAAATATTTATTCTTTTGGAATCAACAACTTAAAAACATTTTATTCATTCCTTGTAAGACTGCATTATATTTTTAGAATTATACTCAAAATAGCTACTAAGCTCTGGTGATAAGCTTTTAAAAATTTTAAAATGTAAGAACTTGATTAAACAGCATTTAATTGATTTTAAGTTGTTAGAATGAATAAAAATCTGTATACTAACTGCTGTAAAAGTTAAAACTCAACTTTAGGTTACAACAATTTAAAAACAGTGGGAGATCATTATTTTGTTTTTACTTAGATTTGTATTGCTTTCTAAACAAATGTTAATTCAAGAATACAATATTGTATTAGGGTTCTCTAGAAAAACAACTAACGGATGGGGCGCCTGGGTGGCTTAGTCGGTTAAGCGTCCAACTTTCGCTCAGGTCACGATCTTGCAGTTCGTGGGTTCGAGCCCCGCGTCGGGCTCTGTGCTGACTGCCAGCTCAAAGCCTGGAGCCTGTTTCAGAGTCTGTGACTCCCTCTCTCTCTGACCCTCCCCTGCTCACGCTGTCTCTCTGTCTCCTAGAAATAAATAAAACATTAAAAAAAAAAAAAAAAGAAAAACAACTAATGGGAGCACACACGCGCGCGTGCGCGCGCACACACACACACACACACACACACACACACATTTATTGCAAGGAATTGACTCCCATGATTATGGAGGCTAGGGTGTCCTGAAAGCTATAGGCTGGAGGCCCAGGAAGCTGGTGGTGTTCTGGTCAGAGTCCACCAGCCTGAGAACCTGGAGAACCCATTTTGTATGTTCTAGTGCAAGTATGAGGGTCTGACTGAGGAAAATGAATGTCAGTGGTGTAAGATCTAGTGCAAATGTGAAGGCCTGAGGACTGAGCACCAGGAGAGTGCTAGTGGTATAACTTTTGGTCTAAATCTGAAGGCCTGAGATCTAGGAGAGCCTGTGGTAGAAGTCCCAGTCCAAGGGCAGGAGAAAACCAGCGTTCCAGCTCAATAGTCAGTCAGAAGGAATGAATTCCACATTGCTCAGGTTTTTTGTTTTATTCAGGTCCTCAGTGGATTGGATGAGGCCCACCCACATTGGGGAAGACAGTCTACTTGATCCTAGTCTACCAATTCAAAAGTTAAATCTCATCCAGAAATACTCTCACCAAACACACTGGGGAATAATGCTTAACCAATATCTGGGCATCCCAGGACTCGGTCAACTTGTCACATGAAATTAACCATTCCAAATACCATGAATAATTTTTATCTATACTCTTAGTCCTATTATTTTCAAAAGTGCTTGTATTATACTTGAAACAAACGGGACAGATGAAAATGTTCTGATGAAAATAGTCCTTGAGCATTATTTCCTTTTCCTGAAAATGTATAAAAAATAACCCAAATCCCTACTATGATCAGAATTCAATCAAAATCCACTGTACAAACCTGAAATTTAGTTCATTTTAGAGTAGTCATATGGGAACATGTTGCCAGTTTTCAGTCAGTTGTAACAAAACCATAGACTCTTAAGAGACCCCTGGAAATTTCAGCATGCCTTCACCTTCCTGAATCTGTACCCTGATATTTTCTCCCAAAACAGGCAAACAATTCAAACTGTCAGATGGAAATTTTATGCCATTTTTCTTTAGTGCTTTTAGATGGCTAATGATTTAACAAAACTAATACTGACTATATGGTTTATGAAATATTAGAATTAAAATAATTTTTCTAAATGAAATGATCATTACTGGAATTCAGAATTGAGGAATTTAGTATTTTTTTCCTGGAAATATTTTATTTTGTTCTTTAAGCCCACCATATATTAGGAGGTTGGCCCACAAAGAGAAGGACGATAATTTTTTTTTTTTTATTTCCAACCAGTGGAATCTATCAGAGCATCGACTTTTCTAACTCAGCAGAAGGATTTTGCTGTTTTCTATTAGATAAATAGTCAGGGGTAGTCACAGATTTTATACAGTAGTTTCTTTGGTGCGTTAGCTGTATTTTCTTTGATGCGTCTCACAGTATCACTTTTATGAAGTGTTTTGAAACAGTAATAGAGATCAACATTTAAATTTGCAAGTCACTTTTATTTTAACTCAGTGGATTAGGAGTCCTCAAACTGGGAAACTAACTCATGAAGGAATCCTAAACTGTTATTCCCCTCTGGGAGTTGTGGGGTAGAGGTTGGCAAAAGCTAATGCTCTTTCCAACATGTTGCTATTATAAACATTGTTGCCCTAAACATTCTTGTGTATGTCTTTGTGTGGGCATGTGGGAGTTTCTCTGGAATATGTTACGTAGGAGGGGAATTGGGAGATCATAGGGACATTGCACTTTATCTACAGTATATGAAGGTTCCAGTTGGTCCATAGCTTGGTTTTATTTTGTGAGAATTAAAGTTTTTAGCCTGATGATGGGTCTCACATGGTATTCTGTTGTTATTTTAATTTGCATATCCTTGATTTATACTGAGATTACTTTTTCAAATACTCTTTTGAAAATTCAAATGGTCAGTCTTTCAAAAAATTGGATTATATTTTGTTTATTAAGTTCTTCACAAATTCTAGATGTTAATTCTAAGTTGGTAGTATGTATTATGAGTATTTTTTTTTTTTCTGGTCTATAACTTCTTTTTGCACTGTTCTCAGTTGTCTTCATGAATAGACTGGATTTGCCAGTGTCTAATAGTTATATCTTTTATCCTGAAGTATGTTTTTTTTTTTCTATTTTGATGCTTTGAAGATAACTTGTCTATTTTCTTCAAAAAATTTTTAAAGTTATCCTTTTCACATTTCGGTCTTTATTCCACTGTGTATAGTGCAAGGTGGTAATTCCTTATGTACAGATGCATGTAAGTGTATTTTTTAATTTAAAACTATTGATAAGCAGTTGCCCCCGAAGCACTTATGAGCAGTCTGTACTTTCTTATCCATAATGCTCGTTCTATCAGATACAAAGTTTTCATATGTGAGCAGTTCTGTTTTTTGGCTCTTTTTCTGTTCCTTTGGTCTTGTTTTTTCCTGCTTCAGTTGTACTTTCAATAAGTCCCTTTATCTTGGTGGTGTTTTTTTGAAAATTTCTTGGCTAATTTTGGCTGCTTTTTCTTTCGCATTTTCTTTTTCTTTTTTTTTTTTTTTTAACTTTTTAAAGTTTATTTATTTATGAGAGATAGAGACAGCATGAGTGCGTGAGGGGCAGAGAGAGAGAGAAGGAGACACAAAATCTGAAGGAGGCTCCAGGCTTCGAGCTGTCAACACAGAGCCGATCTGGGGCTTAAAGTCACAAACCATGAGATCATGACCTGAGTCAAAGTCGGACACTTAACCGACTGAGCCATCCAGGTGCTCTTCTTTCATATTTTAAAATTAGTTTTGTAGACATACAAACACATGCATACTGTTTTCAGGAAATTGTGCATGTCATCTAACGTTTTGAGATTTACTGACATAAGTTATTATCATGTGTATTCTTTCTTCTCTCCTTCCCCCCACATTCCTTACTCTGTTGGATCTGACGTTCTTTTTATTTAACTTTGTGTTCTTCCCTTTACTGGATCAATTTTGCCATAGGTTTGCCTGTCTTTCTTATTTCATTTTATTTTTTTCCCTAAGAACCAGCTTTTGGTTTTGTGGAATCTATTTGTCTTTATTTTCTATTTTCTTTATTGTTATAACTTGGAGATTGAGTAGGTTTTGGGGGAGACAGGGTTGAATGAAAGAATACTTCAGGTTGCATCAGAGTGACCAGGTGGATGGTAGTGTTTAGCAGTTGAAGTGGAAAATAGTTGGAGGCAGTTTGTGGGGGAAGATATTTAGTTCAGTTTTGAATATTTGTGGTGTCTATAGGAAATCCAGGTGGAGCTGTGTATGGGAGAGGCTGGGCCTGAGATAGTGATTTTCTGTTTGATTTTGATAAAGATAGTGGAGAGTAGTGGGAAGAAGGAAAGACACAGTGATTGTAGGTCAGTGGGGAGCCTTCTTGGTTCCAGTAATATTGTCATCATTCTTAGTTCCTTTTAAAGGCTTCTGTACTTCCAAGAGTACTTGTGCATAGTTTGTAGTAATTAACATGTTTATTTCTTTCACTAGCCTGAAAGGACCAGGAATCTTTTACCTTCTCTTCCGTCCACTGCAGTCAAAGCATTAGATATGTGTGCGTGGAATCAACCCTGTTGACTCTCCTTCGGTGTGGTCATGTGTATGTATACATGATTCAACAGGAATGTATTATGGGTGCTCATCCTAGAGGATTCAAGGAAATTACCAATTTTAACCCATAAAAATATTTCCCTTATTGGTGTGAACTGAATTTTTTTTCTTTAATGTACAGAGAGGGCAAGGATTGACTTTTTTAAAATCAAGTTTTAATTTGATTAAAAATTTTTTTAGTGTTTATTTTTGAGACACACACACACACACAGACACACACACACACACACACACAGTGCAAATGGGGGGAGGGTCAGAGAGAGGAAGACACAGAATTTGCAGCAGGCTCCAGGCTCTGAACTGTCAGCACAGAGCCCGACGCAGGACTTGAACTCACAAACTGTGAGATGATGACTTGAGCTGAAGTCAGATGCTTAACCGACTGAGCCACCCAGGTGACCTTTGATTTTTAAATTTAACCTGAATATAAGCTACTATTTTTCTTTAAGTTTATTTATTTTAAAGGGGGGGGGGAGAGAAAGAGGGAGAGAGAGAGGGAGAAAGAGGGAGAGAGGAGTAGAGAGAGAAAAGGAGAGAGAATTCCAAGCAGGCTTTGTGCTGTCAACCTGGAGCCTGATGTGGGGTTCAATCTTCTGAACATGTATGAGATCATGACCTGAGCTGAAACCAAGAGTTGGACCTTAACCGACTAAGCCACCCAGGCACCCCTGAACACTAGTTTTTGTTTGAAGAAATTTGTTAATCTACTGATTCAAGGAAAAAAGTAATTGCCTTTCAGTTATCAGAGATAACCTCTTTTAATGAAAGGGTAGCTGTATATGTATCTTCTGTTACTGCTTCTGTTTCCAGAAGGCATTTATCTTCTCTGATTTAGGTCTTAATATGAAGATTAAAAGTTAATAACTTGCCAATTAAAAATAATCCAGACTCATATGCACCCCTGTATTTTAGGAAAATTGGAAAAAGTTTACTGTTATTATTCTAAAGCTTAATGCTTCTGAACAGCTCAAAGGGCATTATTGTTCACAGGATAGTATGTAAAAAGCTATACTTAAAGGTCAGGAAAGAGTCATATAAGCTAATTCAGTGTAGCAATCAAGTAAAAAAATGACAAGAGAACAGAATTCTTGGACGATTTATCTTCTTGGGTTTTTGTTTTTGTTTTTGTTTTTTACAAATTAGAGTTGTTTGGCTTGGAATACCATTTATATGTGGAAAATACTTGAAGTAAGCTTCCTAGAAAAATTATCCAGTTTGATGCTTTGGAGGTGGGCCTAGTTTTGAATCTCCATTCCTTATTTACTAGATGTGTGGTATCTGTTAGGAATGCCATTTAGCTTCAAGTAACAGCAGTGGCATAAGCAAAAAAAAAAAAACCCAAAAAACAAGGTTTATTTCTCTTATGTAATGAAAACTCTGGAAGTAGATAGCTGCTGGCTTTGGTGTAATGTTCAGTAATGATCTCTTGATTCTTTGTCTTTTCTCGTGAAACAACATGGCTGCTTCAGCTTGAGGCATCACATCCACAGTGCAGGCAAGGAGAAAGGAAGGACAGAAACCACTCTCACTGGGACAAGAGACTTCGATATTTTTGGGGGAAGGACAAGAGATTTTTTTGTTTATGTTTGGAAAAGTAGGTCCCATGATCAGTATTAGCTGAAAGGTAGCCTGGGAGATGAGTAAGTGGCTTTATAGATAGCTTCTGTGGAAGAAATATGCAAGGGAGAAGTTGGGAATGGATTGGGGGTGGGGGTTGGTCAGTCTGTGATGGCTGCCTTGTGACCACAGGTGCTATAGCTAACCTGAGTAAGCCTCAGTTTCCTCCTGGGAATACTAGTAGCACCACTACATGAGACTTGGACTTTTCATGTTCTATTAAACCTTTCACATCTAGAACAATATCTTATAGATATCTTTGCTCAGAAATAATAAATGAAGATTATTACAAGAATTGCATGAGCCATGCATTAAAGGCATTTAGTCCAGTGCTTGGCATTTAGTAACCTGTAAATGAGATCCCCTTTTGTTTTCAATGTATGCAGTGATTGAGTGTATTTATCATACAAGCATAAATAGAAATGTTTACAGTTTGACTCTTTTGTTATATTTTGTCAATGCGTAATTGAAGGTTCATTGTTTTCTTGACAAATAACATTTCTAAAAGAATAGTCTTAATTAATATGGTATCTGCCTTACTAGATAGATAGAGATGTATGAATGCTAATATGGGTGGGTATTGTTACTATAAATGTTATTTGTGGAAAAGTCTCAAATCACTTTCTTTAAAAATGTAAATTATAATTGCTTTAAAAAACTTTATACAAATGCAACAAAAACAGTGGGGATATTTAAGTGTATAGCTCAGTAAATTTTTACAAAGTGAACACACTCGTGTGACCAACACCCGGGTGAAGATACCAGACACTCCTAGCACTGCAGAAGCCTTCCTTGTGCCCCCCTCTGGCCATTACTGCCTTCCCTTGACCCTTCTTACCGGTCTAATGATCATGAGGGGAGGTGGGAAGAGATCCTGAAGGGTGCTTGTGCGTCCTACAAGGTAGACGCTTCAGTACTGTTAGGTGGGGGAGGGAGTGGGCCGCTTTTGCAGGCCCAGAAGGTTTAAGGTGATTTGGAGTTTCAGGCCTTTTAAGTATTGAGACAATTGTCCCTACCTTGTCTTAGAGTCTCAGTTCTTCCCAGGCAGGATCCTGCCTTCAGAGTAGCAATCTTGGCGGTGTTGAGTATTCAGGATTGAGTATTCCAGTTTTCTTTGATGATGTGCTACCCTGATAATTAGCTCCTAGGCCCAGTCCTCTGCCCTTTCTGCTCTCTGACTGCAGAAGATGAAAGAAGACTTCTTACTTTTCACATGTCACCTCAAATCATTCTTAGGTTTTCACCCCCCCCCCCCAATTTGTTGCTGCCCCAGCAACAGCTGATTCCACAGACCTTATAATTATTACTTCCTGTCAGCCTCTTAGAAGCCTGAGATTATTTCACCTGGCAATAAATTTCCGTTAGCTGGTATCCTTTCCCATTTCACGACTAGTGAAAGTTTTAGCAGTTGCATTACTATTCACATGAGGGGCTATCCACACTTCTTCACCTACCAGCTGATCCAGCTGCGAAACCTCATCTCTGAGTCTGCTTTCTGGATGTTTCCTATTAGCAACCAGCATTGACAGAACTTTACAGGAAACAGACTCAGAGATAGAGCTCTGCATTTACCACCTATTTTGTTTGTTTGTTTAATATTTTGGGGAACAACACGTGGGAGGGAAGCAGGACTAGGCAGAAGGAGCTGAATTGCACCGTGGTTGCAACAAAGGCCGGAGCCAATCCAGTGGGACCATTCAGGAGCTAGAATGGTGCTTCAGGATTGTCTCAGATTGATGCGAGGGGTTTAGACCTTTGTTACCCTCCCAGTGACCAGTCAGTGGATGCAGCTGCCTCGAGGGGGACTCATCTGTGAGCCCATAGCAACCATTACTTCCTGCAGCTTGGAGAACCAGCGCCTCTGTCCTGAAAAGCTATGTGGAGGGCGTCCCACGGCATCCGCTGCTGATGCTGGATATCGATTTTCAGACTTTGTTCTTTCCTACCGCGTACACTTAATGCTATTAATTAGTTATGGGGCAGTTTAACTCTTTCCAATATATGCTATTTAGTTTCTTTGTCTACTGGTTCTATTTGTTACTGACAGTGATATTTTAAAACCTGCAACTCTTCATTGTAGACTTGTCTTGTTTTCCTTAGTTCTATCTGTTTTGCTTTATAGTTTCAGGCAGTGTTCTGCAAATGTCGGATTGTTGTGTCTTATTGCATGGTACCTTTTATCTTTATGAAATAATCCTATTTTTAATATGCCTTTTGTCTTAAAATCTACTTTGTCAAATATAAATATAGTTACCCATAGCTTTCTTTTGGCCAGTGTGCCCGTGGTGTTTCTTTTTCATTCTTTTAAAATATCTTCCTGTGTTCAGCTATATGAGGCACACCTTACAAGCATTTAGAATTTTTAAAAATCTGGTCCGATCATTTTTCTTGTAATTGTTGGAGCTTATAGCTCATTTATATTTAATGTCATTGCTTGATAGATTTGAATTTAAGCCTGTTATCGTATTATTTATTGTCTGTTGTTCCAGTTTCTCTTTGTTCCTAGTTTGCCTCCTTTTTGCGGTCCCTTTTTCAACCATTCCATTTTTGTCATGGTTATTTTAGCCCCTGCCCTGTACCCTCGCTAGTTATGTATTCTTTTCACTGTTCTATTCGTGAACTCCCTAGAGATGGTAGCGCATCTTGGATACGTTTGAGCCAACGTTAAATTAGGGCTTTTATTTCTTTCTTTCATGGACAGTACGTTTGTCTTTTTTTATAAATTTCAATTTTCTGGTGAAATTCTCCTTCTTTTCACCTAATTTGTAGGACACATTAGTCACAATTATTTTAAAGTTTGTTTCTGATGATTCAAAAATCTGGTTCCCTTTGTGGCCTGTTTCTGTTGTCTGCTCCCCACCCCACCCATTTTTTAGGCTCTATGTCTGATTTCTTGGCCAGTATGGTGATTGGTTTTTTCTTGCGTATCAGATACGTTTGAAAACTATTAGAACTCTGAATGATGTCACCATCTCCAAAGAGGATTCACTTTTTTTTTTTTTTTTTTTCTCGTGGACATACATACCACTTTTCACCTTGATCAAAGTAGGGCTGGTCCACCTTAAGGGTCTTGACTCAGTGCCTAGAGTGTTTACCCAGACCTCTGCTCCTTCATGCCTTCTCTCCTTCATTCACTCTGTCTCCCCAGTGCCATGAGTTTGCCAGAATCTCTGCTTTGCTTTTTATCCTGTTAACGGCTTTCACTTTGGCTGCTTGGATTTTTTTTGTGATAACAGATTTAGTGGGTGCCTTCCCTCGATTTTGTACTTGTTCATATTGAGTTACTGAGATCCGTAGAATGTTTGATAGTGATGCTTATGGAATGTGATGCACAGAGTATGATGTGTGTGTAATTTTATTAATTTGTGGACTTTAGTGGAAGAGGGTTGCATTTGTGTGCATTGTGGTAAGGAGGGAATGACAGAAGTGTAACTTAATGGGTCACACCAGAAATTATTCCATAGGGCATGTCTAAATTTATGATTTAGGATAACCACAAAAATATTTTGGTGCTATTTTAATTTGCACTTAATAGATCTGTTTTTTGTTTTATCTCGTTGACTCATTTTATTAATTCCATTTGAGAAACCAGGAGTTTATGGTAGAAATGGGCAAACTCACAGTTCAGTACAGAGGGTTTCAGATAACCAGGGTCAATACATGATTTCTGAGGCTGGGCCAAAATATAACATACATTACTTTAGATCAGAGGTTGGCAAACTGTGGCCTGTGGGTCAAGTATGGCCACTACCTAATTTTGTAAATAGAGTTTTATTGGAACACAGCCACTCCTCTTCCTGTATATATTCTCTAAGGCTGCTTTGCCATTACAGGGTTGAGTGATTGCAACAGAGATTGTATGGCCTGTGAAGCTTAAGATATTTATTACCATCTGGCCTTTTATAGAAAAAGTTGATTGATCTCTCTTTTAGATTATCAAACTTAAGAGATTCAATTCTTTCTATAGAACCCATCATTAATATTTTAAGATATTGGCTATAGTTTTAAAAAGGTATTTTCTTTCGCTTCTCTCTTTGTCCTCACTTAGTTTAATTTTTTTTTTTTTTTTTTTTAGTTTTTAGGGAGAGGGAGGGAGTTTGAGTGGGGGAGAGGCAGGGGGAGAGAGAGAGGGATGGGGGAGAGAATATATCTCAAGCAGGCTCCACACTCAGTGCGGAGTCCGACACAGGCTTGATCCCACGACCTGAACTGAAACCAAGAGTCGGACACTCAACTTAGTGAGCCATCCAGGCGCTCCCCATCCCCACCCCTTACTTGATTTTTAAAATTGGTTTCTGCTCCCATTTCTTCTCTGTCTGGAACCTCACTCTGTTGATTGTTTATTGAGAGAATACAGGTGACATTGAAAGACTTTCAGGGTTGATGCACCGGAGATGTGTAAGTGTCAAGGAGGCAGTAAGTGGTGGGGGCTGTGTCTTCCCACACAGTGACCATTAGCAAGAAACACTTGAAGGTCACATTTGAGCTTTATTTCAAAATATGACATATACTGCAACTGTTTTGAGACACAAACTCTGGTTCAAAGCCATCAGAATTGGGGAGCCCTTTGTTCAGCAGAGGCTTTTTATAAGCCGTATGGCAGCCACAGAGAACACTGTAGTTTGGATTTAGCACCAAGCTAAAATTTCATGTCTGAGGACAGTTTATTACAATCATTCATCTTTGGGCATCCAGTCTGCTGACTCTTTTTGGCTGTACCTAAAAAGTCAGAGGTACTTTAGCCTCGTCTGTTTCCAAACCAGAAATAACTCCGACGCGGCCTCAGCAGCAGTAGAGTTCCACATTAGTTCCACTGGCCGAGGATTTAAGTGCTCACAACGCATCAGTCATCCTGTTAGAGTTTTAGTGCTGTTGTAGGCATTGTCAGGAATATGAAAAAAATGTGACTCCAGTCTTTGTTCGCAAGGATGACCAGAGAGGGCTGGTCCGGCGCTCTCTTCTCTTTAGCAGTCCCTTGTCAATCACTGAGTAACTCCGCCCAGCCCTCAGCGTGGAAACCTGTTACCCTGGAAGGTGTTATTTTGGAGTTGGAGACAGATGACCATAGCACCTCTGTGGTGCTGTGTGCACAGCCGGGCCGTGCTCAGCTTCCATCTTCTTCCTTTCATTTCGGCCATACAACCCTACCGGAAGTCACCACAGTGGCAGAGCTGGTGCTGTGCCCTCCGATCTCTCTCTTGTGCAGAATGACCCTAGGGTCAGGGATGAGAAGGCTCAGCAAAAAATAGAAATAAAAATTTGTTGGGAGGACCCCTCCCTGCAACTTTTTTTTTTAAGTTTATTTATTTCCTTGCGTGAGAACAAGCAGGGAAGGGGCAGAGAAAGAGGGAGAGAGAGAATCCCAAGCAAGCTCTGTGCTGTCAGTGCAGAGCCTGATGTGGGGGCTCGATCCCACCGACTGTGAAGTCATGACCTGAGCCGAAATCAAGAGTCCCAGGCTTAACCTACTGAGCCACACAGTGCCCCTCCCCTTCTTAAAGCTAGAATTGGCATATCGGAATTACCAGTGTTTTTAAAATAAAATACCCACTGTGCAATTTTCGTGAACTCTCACGTGGTATTTTAACCACTTCTTCCTCCTGGCAGTTATTTCTGAAATCTGTAATCTTTGTGATTAGAATTATTATAGAAGATTGAAGGGGGTTGAAATAGATGATGTATCACATCCCTTTATATTCTGCAGCGCTGAGATTTGGGACTGAGTGACCCATAACTACAGGTCACGTTCACTTGGGGCAGCACCTCACGAGCCTGGTTCTTGCTTCCTAGAGCAACAGTTACACTTGCAGAGTTTTGGGGGGAAAGTGTTTTATATGAGGAAAAGGAAAATGAAAACTTTCCCTCATCTTTTAAAAAATGAAAGTAGACTCAGAAGGAATTTCTCATTTACGTGGACTTCTAGTAACACTCCCAACCAGGAGCAGGCTTTATTCTCAAGGTCATGGAAAAGTTTTAGAAGCAATGTTTTAGACAGACATTTAAGAATTCTGTTTCTTTAAACACGCAAGAGAAGCAAGAATTTCTGTCAGCGGGACATTGCTAATTCTACCAAAGAAGGGAAAATGATCCTGTTGTTGACTTGGTTGGTTTTCCTGGATTTTGAGGGCAGAACCCTTGTTTTTAGAGTAGGAATTGAGAGGAGTAAGGAAGTAACATTATGTATATGAAAACACTTCCTAATCAGTAAAGTACTACGGGGGTAGTAGAGGCAGAAATAATAGAAGAATCAACCCCACTCCCACGCCTAAAGCAGGGGCCGCTAATAACTAGAGCTCAGAAAAAGAGGCATTATTTTAATATGTGGGTTAGAAAGTGACAGAGATTGAATTCAAAGGGCTTACATTGGTTTTCTTCCCTCCTTTCCTTCCTTCCTGTTTTCTTTTTTAAACTGTTTTTTCATAGGTCCTTTTCAAGAGAGTAGTACTCCTTGTATTTTGATGATACAGTAGAGAACTCTAGAGAATAGAGCGTGTCCTAACATTTATTTTTTGCTGTGCTATAACGTAATTTGGCTGTCTCTGAACTGTCAGATACTAAGGTACTTAATTTTTTTTAAGTTTCAGTAGCTTAGACCTACATATTTATTATTTGAAAAATAAAGTAATGTTTCATTTGCAGATATTGTCAGAAATAACTGTTCCAAATATTGTAATTTGGGGAGTAAATCTGTTTATATATGACTTTGAAACTCACGGAGGACATCAGATCAGTTTTTAAAAAGGAGGAGGAGATATTTCAGAAGAGACTTCTGCACATGCCTAAGGGATGTTTGTCTTCCTCCTCAGTTTTCCTGGTTTCGAAAATACTAATAGCACGTAAGAATGATGGTATTGACGAGAGCAAGAATCCATTGGGATTGCCTCGAGCTCCCGCTGCTGCTGCTGCTGGCTCCAGCCCCTCCCACTGAGTCACCAGTCAGCATCCTAGAATGAAAACACTGTTGCTGATTTCTCTTTGGATCCAGGTTAGACTCACAAGTTGAGCATGAGCTGCTTCCTTCAGGTTCTTTGCTGGAGTCTAAGACAGCTTAGTGGGGCCAACACGCGGCATTTTCGGCAGCCATGGCCAGAGTGCGCATCGTTTTCAGCTGTAGTGATGCTTCTGGACACAAAGACCTAAACTGAAAGTAGACTGAACCTGCTACCTGTTGAATTCAAATACTGTGTAGTTTTCAAAGGTAGTTGTGTGTCATCATTATCTTTCTCCATTTTTATTTATCTGTTTTTTTTTTTTTTAATTTTAATGGAGACATGTAGGTTCCACTCAAGACCTGTCCAGTAAGAATCAGAGGATGGGAATGTGGGTGGCCCAAGCAGCCAAGTGAGAAAGCCGTGAACCTGTCAGTGATCCTGATGACCAGCCAGGGTTGACTGACTTACAGTATGCACTCAAGTTTAATTTTATTCACAATCATATATTAGAAAACAACTGATTAAGGTTTAAATAACTTTTTGCTATGGGAGAAATATATTAATGCATAGTTGAAAAATGAAGGAAAATTATTCACTCAGCCTACCCGGCACACTTTTTTTTGGGTTCTATCTATCTACCGTTAGGTATAGTCTTGAATTTGAGTTAATCATTTCCCCTGCTATATGGAGTCTATTTCTAGAAAAAGAGTAAAAACAAGTAAAAAAAAGATAACTGAGATGGTGGCTTACTATTGTGAGCATTTCTTCTTCTTAAAGAGACAATTTTTTTTTGTAAATGTTAGGAATGAGTTTCTGGGAAGAAGAAAGTGCTACTTCTCTTCCATATTATTTAACAATGAGTTTAGGGGAAAGTAGGAGGGTGGGGGGACAGTAAAATTTTGAGGTATTAGTAAGTAAATGCCATGTATTATTATCCTATTTTGCAACTATAGGATTTTTGGTTTGCTTTAGCAAAACCGAAAACATTAAATCATGTTTATTTTTAAAGACATCCACTTTTTGGCATTATTGACTTCTAGTGAATCAATGTGATCTACTGGCTTTTGCTGTTCGACTTAAAAAATGTAACTTTAATTTCAGAATTAAGTTTTGGAAGTAAATAATAAGGCAAAATCAAAATGTAAGTAAGTAAATTGATTGGGAAGTGAGTTACAGTAAAGCCATAACACTGATTTCAGTAAGTCAATGGATATGGGAAATGATTAGTTGACTCATTTAGTTTCTGAATTGGTGGTCCATTGGTTAAGGATTCTGTTTCATGTGATACAGACCTTCACATCTGAGACTTTTAACTTATCAATGTATTCTGAAGAGGAGGTTAAAATTGAACCAGCAGGTGTCAGTAAGAACCATAATAAAAACATAGTCATGCTTATTTCAACCTTTATTTTGTTACTTTAGGGATGCTGCAATGTAAATCAACTTCCAAATGATATTTCATTGGACGTCTTCTATGCATTTTAATGTAGAGTCCTTCTTTGAGCTCTTTTGGGGAACACATCTTAAGTATAGCAACAGCTCTAAAAAGATTTAGTTCAAAGAAAAAGATGTTTGCCAAGTGCTGTGAACTTTTCTTCATTTCAGTGTCTTGAAAAAAGCATTTCACACTAATTATCCCAAATGAAAAGAAGCTTTTATTTAACTGTTTATGTATTTCTCTGGTTATCTGCATTCTACTTTTTTCAATATTTCATTTTCAGTTTCAATATTTCAATTTCCTACTGACCAGTTAGCCATAGGTATTTTACAGAAATAGGAGTAGGAATTCATAAACAAACAGTCATCATAATGGCCTTAATTTTTCAATGAAAATGTGACATTTTTATTCTTTCAGCATACAATTAGATATTTTATTTTAGACCTGTTCTGGGGGTACCCGGGTAGCTCAGTTGGTTAAATGCCTGACTTCAGCTCAGGTCATGATCTTGTGGGTTTTTGAGTTTGAGCCCCACGTTGGGCTCTGTGCTGACAGCTCAGAGTCTGGACTCTGCTTTGGACTCTTTGTCTTCCCCTCTCTCTGTCCCTCCCATACTCATGCTCTGTGTCTCGATAATAAATGTTTAAAAAAATTAAAGTTAAAATAGACCTGTTCTAATTCATTGCACAGTCAGGAGAAGTAATATCTATTTTTTCACAACATTGAAATATTTATTACATTTCTTGGTTTAATTTTATTGGAACTCCTATATCTTAAAAAAAATCCTATCTCTTATTTCCTTCGTCTTCACTTGATGACTTGACAAAAATATAAATCCAGTAGGCAAATATGCTATTCATTATTTTGTGATAATCTCATTAAAATAATAAACAATCAAAGAATGAGTAAGGTGAAGGTCACTGAGACCCCAAGGAAGGTATGTGAGATGCGGAATGATCTGAGGTACTTTTATTTTTCTGTTTCTCATCCTACCAAATAGTAGTATCCAGCAATCCCATTCCTAGATATTTACTCAATGTGAAATGGAAACTATTGTGTGAACCTGTATGCAGATGTTGATAGTGGCATTATTTGTAATTGTCCTAAACTGCAACCACTGCAGATGATGTACCTCAATTGGAGAGCAGATAAATAAACTACAGTACATCCATGCAGTGGAGTACTACTCAGCAATAAGAATGAGCAAGCTGCATGCAGCTACATAGATGGGTCTCACATTTGTCATGCTCAGTGAAAGAAGCCATACTAAAAAGCCCGTATGGCTCCCATTTATGCATTATCGTAGAAAAGGAAAAATTATAGGGATAGAACACAGATCAGTTTTTGACAGGAATTGGGGTTGGATTTGACTATAAAGGGACACAGGGGAGTTGTATGAGCTGATGGAACTGTTCTATTTTTGATTGTCATGGTCGTTGTCAAACTTACAGAAATTGCACATGAAAAATGGCAGTTTTACCTCATATAAATTACACCATTAAAAAGTGCTAAAATAAAGATCTGTAGACTAGAAAAACAAATTAAGGAAAATAGTAATTTGTATTTTAACTTGTTCCAGACATTCTAATAGGTACCTTAGAATATTTTAACTCCATTTATCTCTTCTATTTAGATACCAGTTTTAAGGTATTCAATTCCAGATTTAACTCTATTATCACTTTCATGTTTTGTTTCCTGCAGATAATATTTATTTAAATTTATCTCGTTGCCTTCATTTATTATTCCTTCAGTCTTTTATCCAGGATCATTTTCATTCTGTCTATTCTCTCTGCTGATCTTTGTTCATGTGCCTTGTTTGCTTGAGGTCCTGGTTATTTTTTATTATGTGTTAGGATATTATATGTGCAGAATTGTTTGTAGAAATAATTTGAAAGCTACGATAATATCTGCAGAATGTATCTTTGTTTGTTTCTGCCAGGTGCCTGGGGTTAGTAGGTGTCCGAGATCCTTCCAATTTCAGGATTGCAGATGATTTAATGCTGAGAAGGTTTGTCTACTAGGGTTAAGTCTTTCAAGGTCCCAACCCAAATATAGAGGTGTTCACCACAGCCCCTTGTTGACCCCACGGACCCCAATTCCTGTTTCTTTGCCAAGAGGCTGAAGAAATATTGTACAAGATCTCAGCTTTAAAACCATCCCTCCATAATCTGTACAACCCTTAGTGGGGAAAAAAAAAACCCACTTAGATGTTGGACTTGCTTCTGGTTTCCTTCATCTCTCAGATACTGGTCTTTTAATTCCTTATCACATCCATAGCTCAATGATGCATTAAAGCTGATTAAAAATATTTATTTTGTGTAACTAATTGTTTTCAGAGAGAGGCTTGATCTGAATTCTCATCTTGCCATAACAAAAGCAAAGATGGCCCGTACCCTTTTTCATACACATAACCTGTACGCAATTGTACTTTTGTTAAAAACAGTGTTAAGATAATCTTATACATATTATGGAACTTGCAGTTTTTGATTTAATATATTATGAATTTCTATTAGAACCATAGGCAAAAATATGTTTTCTATATGTTTAACTGTGCCAGGCACTTTGGGGGATACAGTGTTATATAGAATGGACAATTTCTGTAGTTTAAATTTTGGTAAGATAGATAGCTTAGTTACCAATTAACTCATCAGTAGTGATAAGAATAGTATCCTTTTAGTACATATAATATGGAAATTTGTCTCTGAGTCTTGATTTTTTACTTCATATGATACCGGTTACACCTTTAAATATCATTAAAAATTTTTAATAAACATTTTACAGATTCACTGTAATTTATCTAGCCATTTTTATATTGTTGAAACTTTTTGTTTATAATTTTCCTTTATAATAAGTGCTTTTCTAATATACATTCTTGTAAGTAATCCAAAATTCATTTACTGATTAATATCTTCAGAATGGAGTTGGGGAATTCAGAGTACTGAGTAAAAGTATATGAAAGATTCTTAGTGTTTGTTGTCCTATCATTTTCTAGAAATGTTATTACACTCATAGAAGCATTCTATATAATTAAAAAAATTTTTAAGCATATTTATTTATTTTGAGAGAGAGAGAGAGAGAGAGCGCAAGTAGAGGAGGGGTGGAGAGAGAGACAGAGATTATCCCAAGTAGGCTCTGCACTGTCAGTGCAGAGTCCGACTTGGGGCTCAAACTCACAAATCAAACTGTGAGATTATGACCTGAAGCAAAGTCAGATGCTTAACCAACAGAGCCACCCAGGCACCCTGGCAAACTGTGAGATTATGACCTGAGGCAAAGTCAGATGCTTAACCAACAGAGCCACCCAGGCACCCTGGCATTATATATAATTTTTAAATATGTGTCATTTTGATAAGCTGTGGATTTTATAATATTTCTCTGTTGCCTAAATTTGTATTTACCAGTGATATTCAGCATGCTTTATGTTTATTTGTAATGTACATTTCTTTATGCCTATTAGACTGTTAACAAAATTAAGACAGAGGACTCTACTTTCTGAAGGAGACTGTAGGGCTAGATCTAAACTAGAATTAGATCTTCTGCTTCTTTTCCAGTTATGTGATTTTATTATTTTATACATGGACTGACATTTTTAATTTGTTCCTTTGTTGAGAATATTTAAAAATATGTTTTGTTAATGAGTAGCAGGAAATAGTTTTCAGAATCTTTAATAACACAGAAAAGTAAGTATTGGATAAGAAAAACAATATGGTTGATATTGATTCAAAAGAATGAAATATGAAAATCCTGATATCTACCACAGATTGTGTAGAGGTTTTTTTTGTTTTGTTTTAATTTTTTAAAATGTTTTATTTACTCCTGAGAGAGAGAGAGAGAGAGAGAGAGAGAGAGAGAGAACATGAGCAGGGGAAGGTCAGAGAGAGAGGGAGACACAGAATCTGAAACAGGCTCCAGACTCTCAGCCAGCTGTCAGCACAGAGCCTGACGTGGGACTCGAACCCACAAACTGTGAGATCATGACCTGAACTGAAGTCGGATGCTTAACTGACTGAGCCACCCAGGCGCCCCCAGATTGTGTAGTTTTAAATCTCCTCAAAATGTTGGGCATTCCAGAAAGTGAACCATTTTGATTTATGATGTGCATATATGCCTGTATTTATTTTTCATTAGTTTGAGATATTTAGTATTTATAGGAACCTTTTTGGTAGCAAAACTAGTCTAAATAATATTTTAAGATATTATTTTAGGACAAGCTTACAGAAAGGATGAGTTTCCAGAGTTGAGAAATAATAGATTATTGAATTATAGAGTGACTGAAGAGTTTATTAAATGACATATTTTCTGGTAGTAATTCAGTAATTCTAATTAAAAGACATGCTAGGATTTGTGATAAAGGTGTGCATCTGTTACTTTGTTAACACTGAATATAGGATAATTTAATATTCTTTAAACATTTTTTTTAATGTTTATTTCTTTTTGAGAGAGAGAGAGAGAGTGTGAGCAGGGGACGGGCAGAGAGCGAGGGAAACAGAAACCAAAGCAGGCTCCAGGCTCTGAGCTGTCAGCATAGACCCCAATGCAGGGCTTCAACTCACTAACTGTGAGATCATGGCCTGACCTGAAATCCAATGTTTAACTGACTGAGCCACCCAGGTGCCCCTAATGTTCTTTTTGTATTGTATCTTTAAATTTCATAACTTTTAATTGTGATAAATTTCATATTTACAGAAAAATTATAAAAATGAAAAAAGAATTGCCATATATTCATCTTAATTTCTCCTGTGTTAAGATTTTAATCACATGTGAGGAGCACCTGGGTGGCTCAGTCAACTCAGCGTCCGACTTCAACTCAGGTCTATGATCTCATGGTTTGTGGGTTCACGCCCTGCATCGGGCTCTGTGTTGACCGCTCAGAGCCTGGAGCATGCTTCAGATTCTCTCTCTCCCTCTCTCTCTCTCTCTCTCACTCTCTCTCTCCCCTCCTCCCTCCCCTCTTTGCCCCTCCCTCACGCATGCTCTCTTTCTCAAAATGTAAATAAACATTAAAAAAATTAAAAAAAAGATTTTATCACGTTTGTTTTACTGTGTATATGTATAACGATATAAAAATATATAAAAATGGGGGCGCCTGGGTGGCTCAGTCGGTTAAGCGTTCGACTTTCGCTTAGGTCATGATCTCCTGGTTCGTGGGTTCGAGCCCCGTGTGGGGCTCTGTGCCGACTGCCAGCTCAGAGCCTGGAGCCTGTTTCAATCTGTGACTCCCTCTCTCTCTGACCCTCCCCTGCTCATGCTGTCTCTCTCTCTCTCCTAGAAATAAATAAAACATTAAAAAATATATATATATAAAAATGAAACACTTGAGATTAGTTGTAGGCAATGATGCCCTTCTTACCCCTAAGTACCTCATTGTGCATTTTCTATAAACAAAGACATTTGCTCACATATCCACTGTACAATTATAAAAGTCAAGATGTTGACATTGTTTTAGTATTGTTACTAAATTACAAACCTCATCAGATTTCCTTGTTCAGATTGTCCCTATAATGTCCTTTATAGGAACTGAGAATCCTGTATCGTACCTTGCATGCACTCATGTCTCTTCGGCCTCTGAGTCTCGAACAGTTCTTCAGTACTTCTTTGCCTTTTAAGACATTGACAGTTCTGGAGAATAGAGGCCAGTTACTTTATAGGTGTATATAATTTAGGTTTATTTGGGATTTCCTTATGTTTAAATTTAAGTTTTAAATTTTTGGCAGAAATAACACAGAAATTACGTTTTCTTCTAAGTGCATCATATTTGGAAACACATGATATTTTTATGTTCCATTGCTGGATGTTAGCTTTGGTCATTTAACTAAAGTTCTCTACTATAAAATTATCCTTTCCCTTTGTAATTATTTTTATTCTTACTCTTATTTATAATTGTGTGTTTGTGTGGGGGGTTAGATACTTTCAGACACTGAATATAACTTGTTCCTACAGTGTAGTATCTGTTGATGACTCTTGAGTGGATCAGTTATTTCCCTGATGACTGGCAAATAATGATTTTTTAATTCCATCGTTCTTTCTCTATGAGGTAATAGTATATTGTAAGGAATAGCTTTCCCCTTTTCACTATTTATTTATATCTTTATAGGCTCACAAGTTCTTATTTTATTCAGTGTGTTATCATCTGTTACTCTTAAATTGTTCCTCGTATAGCCAGTAGGAATCATTCAAGCTAATTTCTGTGTCCTTTTGACATATCCACACTGTTCTTTGCACACTATCATATTTTCTGGCATAACATGATGTTTAGGCTTGGCTTGTACTTTCCTAGCCTCGGTACTGGAATCAACCTTTTCTCCAAAGAGCTGACTCCTGTAAGTGAACACTGGCATTTAGAAGCCAAGATTGAGGTTACTTTAATGTTTTTAAATATAAATGTTGAGATTGTAATGCTCATCGTTCTCTTCAAAGATCTGATAGTATCTTAGTAGCTCTTAAAAATGTACTTATGATAACACAGAAATGTATGAACGCACCATTGATGTTAAGTACTTCTACTTAATTTTCTTTGTGTTGTCTCATATGTAAATGTCACTTGCTTGATTATAGGAAATATTCACTTAAATAGAGACAGAAGGGTGAGGTTAGGGATATTCCTGTTGAATGGTGACTTTGGAGCCAATAAAAACGTTGAGTATTTTTGGATTTGAGTATTTAAACTGTGCTAAATATCAATCACCTAAATTTCCATGGTATTCTTATTTTTTACATGTCAAGTATACATATAGTTAAATCAGTTACATTCTTTTGGATTAGAGGAATATTGCTATTTTCATGATTGATACTCTTTTTTGTTATTTATAAGTTACAGATTTTGGCCATTGAAATATATCTTACTAATATTTTCTCATAGAATACTTAAATGTTACATATAACTAGAAAGAATATTGATGATTTTATGAAAAACCTTGGTGATTGAAGGGTAGTTTCATTTCAAGAAAAGGAAACTATTAAATAAGTTTGGATCAGTATACTTCAACATTTTAGAATTTTTAAAAATAAAAAAAGACACTTTTAAAACTTTATCTAAAATCCCTCTTCAGAGTGGTATGTACATAGTTTCATATTTAAGATTTTTACAGTGTGTCCAGAATCGATTGCAGAGAAACTCGATAGCATGGCTGACTTATCAAAATAATTTGTTTGGAAATAGAGAGGTTTTTTTTTTTTTTTTTTAATGAATAGAGTCTTTACACATCCAAATTTACTTTACTATAGGTTTAGATTTACTTTAAATCTAATCAGGTTTACTTTAATGTTTAAATTTAGAAGTTGAATGTGAGAGATTACAAGGTTGACTTTATGACTTCATTGTTAAGTAATTTTTGTTGTAGAATGAAAATTTTTTTAGTTAAGCATTCTTCAGTATTAACTAGAAGTTAAAATATTTTTCTAATGGCCAGACATAATTGTTTTGAAAAAAATCATGATCACAAATAAAATGTACCAGATGATTTTCTTATAAATGTATAATAAATCTTTTTTAATATAGTATACGTTTTAATACCACATTTTCTAATTAATAAAGAATCAAGTTAGTGTTTAGAATGGTAAGTTGATTTATTTTAAGTCAACTTTTGTAAAAAATACTAAGTTTTTAAAGGTGAAATTCATTGAGGATGTCTATAAACATAAAATAAAGCTTCCTCATTTTGATTAGGAGTTTGGCTGAAATAAATACATTAAATGTGGTTATTCAATTAAAATGATATTAAGAAAAAAGTACTTATAGTTTGCTTTAAATTATCTTGGAATTTATATTTTATATGTGTATTAGAATGGGAACTAGGAAAGTTATTTTTATTTAGGGAATGGTGCTAAAATTCTGTTTTTAGCAAATTAAGACAGCTATCTGATATAGTGTCGCTGAAAGCTATTTTATTTGTTATTTGTAATATGTAAGTATATTATAATTTGCTTAATTAATTTTCTTACCAGGGTCATATGAATTATGAAGTTTAGTTCACTGACAGATAAAAATTTTTGAAACTAAGTAGTTTTGTCATTGAGTTACTTTTACATTTCAAATTCAGGTGCCTAATTTTGTACTTTGATTTTCTGCAAAATACGTAACTATATGCAAGAATAGAGGAAGACTTTAATGTGCACTGAGTTTGCGGTTATCTGTGAAAATGTTTGTGGTATTTGAAAGATTTTGGGGACCTGTATGTAATATGCTAAGAGAAGAGCTACTTTCAAACATATTGAAAAACCTTAGCTAATAAATAACTAATTGATATGAGAATTACAAGACAATGTATTGAACTCCCCTTCCCCAAAGATTCTACTTGGCAAAATTTAGCTGTTACAAACTTTATAGTCTTTCTCCTAAGAATTCTCAATTAGTGTTTCCTGTATTGTCCTTATCCTGTGTCTTGCCCATCCTAACACCCACCCTATTTTTAAAAAAAGTTTTCAAATAAAATGTTTTATTTATTTCTGAGAGAGGGAGAGAAAGAGTGCACGCGAGCGAGTACATGAACAGGGGAGGGTCAGAGAGAGAGGGAGATACTGAATCTCAAGACAGGCTCCAGGCTCTGAGCTAGCTGTCAGCACAGAGCCCAATGTGGGGCTCGAACCCATGAGCCGGATGATCTTGACTTGGGCTGAAGTCAGACCCTTAACCGACTGAGCCACCCAGGCGCCCCACACCCACCCCATTTTGATTTGTTCTCTGTTGTCTAGTTTGGATGGTGCTATCACCATGTACTCCGCTCCTCCACAAAGATGACTTTTGGTGTCATCTTTAACTTCCTTTTCTTTTATCAACTATGGCTGATCAGTCATAAGTCCTAATCCTCTAAACATGAGCAGCTCTAAAATATGTGCTGTATTCCTCATATCCATTCATTTTCACTCATTCAGCAGATGTTTATTAAGTGTCCATTTTTTGCCAAGTACTTGCTGGGGAACATAGTAGAAAATAAAATGGGAAGTTCCTGCCTTCATGTTTACTTGCATTATAGCATTTACTTGCATAATAGCAAAATTATTGCATTTTATATAATGCAATAATATAATTGCATTATATAAATATATATTTTATTTATTTAATTAATTATATATATTATATAAATATATGCATTATATAATAATATAATTATTGCATTATATAAAATAGATATAAAATATCTATAAAATAGATAATAAACAGGTAAAAAAATGAACAAGATAATTACAGATTATTGTAATTACTCAGTAGCAACAAGAGTGATGATGCAAAAGATGCCGGGGAGGGGGTACTACTCTGAAGAGGCTTGTTAGGGTAGGCCTGATTTTGAGCCAGCTGTTCAGGCGTTTTAGGCCTAGATGATGGCAAGTACAAAGGAGGACTTAACAGGTTTAAAGAAGAGAAGGGGATTCAACATTGATTGGAGGTAGACAATGAGAGAGGTTGGGAATAGCAAATATAGAAGAGGTAGGCAAGAGATTATTTACAGGGCTCTGCAGTATTTGGCAAGGGGTTGGGATTTTAGTCTTAAGTTCAGTGGGTATGTCATGAGTTGATTTATGTTTTCAAAATATCACTGTTGATGAGAATGGTGAAAAAGAGGACCAATTTGTAAGTTATCGTAGTAGTCCCTACTGGAGATACAATGATACCTTGTAGGGTCATATTTGTGGTGATAGAGGACCATGGACAAATCTGAGATATATTTTGGAAATTGAACACATGGATGTGTTGGATATGAGGAACAGGGAGGTGAGGGGAAAAAAAGAATGAATAAAGAATGAATTTTAGGTTTTTTATTAGACCACCTCTTCTGAAAGTATGATCTATAGACTTCTGGGGATTCTGGGGGCAAAAGGTTGAGTGGGGTTCCAGACGTTCTTCATGTGGTATGCAAGATCAGGCAGCTTTTATAATACTAAGACAGTACTTTTAAAACCCCTAATGTCTTGGGGCACCTGGGTGGCTCAGGCAGTTAAGTATCCAACTTCAACTCAGGTCATGACCTCACCGTCTGTGAGTTTGAGCCCCGCCTCAGGCTCTGTGCTGACAGCTCAGAGCCTGGAGCCTGCTTCGGCTTCTGTGTCTCCCTGTCTCTCTGCCCCACCCCCACTTGTAGTCTGTCTCTGTCTCTCAAAAATGAATAAATGTTAAAAAAAATTAAAAAAAAACCTGGTATCTTAGCTTGTCAGTGCACAGACTAGACTGTGTTCTTTACGTGTTCTGTAATTATAATAAAAAATGTGACTTTCATTTTTAAAGTCGATGAAACAGTTAAAGAGTATTATTTTTATTTCTCAACCTTTGAATACAATATGTGTGATACATACTTAAAGTACTACTGCAGCAAATCAAAGTTGTATCAAGGAAAAGCATTTGTGCAGTTATTTGAAGAGCAAGCCAGATAGCTGCTATTTTCATGGAACACCATTTTTACTTGAAAGAATGACTGAAAGACAAATTTTGGTTATTCAGACTTGGGTGTTTTGTAAGACATTTTCTTACAAAGAAATTGTAATTAAGTGTCATTCATTTAAAGGAAAACAACTGACATTATTTGTTACTAATGATAAGAATCAGGCTTTTAAAGTGAAAATTGGAATTTTGGAGGTGTTATATTCATCACTATGACCTTGACATCTTCCTGGTATTTAAAGACTTTTCTGATGAGATTAGTAGTGGCATTAATGAATGAATTTCTTTTTTGATTCGTATGTTGAAAGTGGTCAACATTTCGATGATCTGAGTAACCCAGTAAACTAAAATTTTCCAGGTGACCAATTCATGGTATTCCAAAATCAAGCATGAATAAAAGTTCTTTTCAAAGAGCAAGAGAGATCATTGGATTTTAATATAATAGAGTACAGAAGTTCACTGATTTGAGAGTCCACATTGCAGTTAACCTTTAAGAATTTGCCACCTGTTGAGGTGCCTGGATGGCTCAGTTGGTTATGCATCCCACTCTTGATTTTTAGCTCAGGTCATAATTTCATGATTCATGGATTTGAGCCCTGCATTGGGTTCTGCACTCACAGTGAAGAGTCTGCTTGGGACTCTCTCTTACCTCTCTCTACCCCTTCCATGCACACTCACTCTCTTTCAAAATAAAATAAAAATAAAAATAAAAATAAGATAAAATAAACTTAAAGAATTTGCCACCTGTCAAGTTTGGTTTATAATCAAAGGAGAATACCCATGGTGATATCCACATCGGGTATTTAAATATTCCACTATTTCCCAACTATGCATTTGGGTAAGACCAGATTTTTAAAAATATGCTTCTGCCCAAAACAACACATTTGAACAGATTGATGTAGAAACTGCTTCTCTGCAGACATATAAGAAACTTGCAAAATACAAGACAGTGCCTCTCTTCTAATTATTTATGTATTTATTAAAAAATTTAAAAAGTATTTATTTTTGAGGGAGAGACAGAAAGGGAGAGAGGGAAAGTGGGGGAGGGCAAAGAGAGAGGGAGACACAGATTCTAAAGTAGGCTCCAGATTCTGAGCTGTTCATAAAGCCTGACGTGGGGCTGGAACCCACAAACTATGAGATCATGACCTGAGTGAAGTTGGACGCTTAACTGACTGAGCCACCTAGGTACCTCTCTTCTAGTTTTTAAAAATGTAGTTATTTTTCATAATATTACATTATATATAAACCTGTAACAGTGTTATTGCTGTAATTTGTAAATGAATTAGTATGTATTTCAAGCATTTTTCAGTTTTAATTTCAATAATGGGAAATATTGATAGACATCACCAACATGAACCAAAGGTCTTTGGGATCCTCATATATAGAGGTCTAGACACCTCTTGAGAAGTTCGGGGCTGGACCAGCTGAGCAGATTGTGAAACATATAAAGAGATAAAGAATATTAGAGGAGAAGCATTATTATTATTATTTTGGAAGGATGGGAGATGGAATCCTCTATTCAAGGTGGAGATTGAATATTGGTGTTTGTAATTCAGAGCTCAGAACATATACCTGTGGTAGAGATATAAATTTCAGAGTAATCATACAGAGATGGTATTCAAAGTCATGGTACTGGGTGGGATGACTTCAGCAGAGATAGTAGGTTTAAAAAAAAGATTAATTTTTTTATTTTTTATTTTGAGAGAGAGAGAGAGTGAGTGGGGAAGAGGGACAAAGGGAGAGAGAGAGTCATCTTAAGCAGGCTCCCCGCCCATTGTGAAGCCCAACACAGGACTCAGTCCCAGGACCCTGGGATTATGCCCTGAGCCAAAATCAAGAGTGGGACTTTCAACCGACTGAGCCACCCAGGTGCTGCCCCCGCTGCAAAAGAAGATTTGTCTTAGAGCACTTCAACTTAAGTGTTAGATAGGAACTTAGAAAGCATAGCTGTAGTGTAGGAGAAAAGTCAGAAGAATATGGGATCACAGCACATTTTAGGAAAGTGAGATAGTCAAATAGTGTTGAAAGCTGGGCAAGGTCAAGTAAGAGGACTTGGTGAGCGGCTGTACCATTTCTTGACTGTTGCAGTAGCTTCTTAACTGGTGTTGCTTATGGTCGTGAACCCCTCTACTGAGTCACATGACAAGAAAGATTGTCTTTCAAACATTGTGGAATTCTTTCTTCTACACACTTGAAACCCAACATTAGCTCTCTGATACCAACTGGATAAAGTAAATATCCTAACAGTTTTTTCATGAACTTATACCTGTGTTGTTAATGTAATCTTCTGCTACTAACTCTCTACCACCTATCTCCTACTACCTGTCAGTTTTAATTTGAAGCTACTTTATAGGATGTTGCGTTCTGCTTTGGGGTATTTTGATATGTTTTTTTCCTTTTCCCAGAATTCCTCTCTTCCTTGGTCATCTACACCTTAACTTTTCTTCTTCATTATGTAAATCCCAACTGAGACAGCACCTTCTTTGGGCAGCCTTTTTTGATTGAAGATTGGTGGCCAGATTTGTTAAATTTCATCATGATAATTCTCATCATTGACTTTAGATTTATTAAACTGAAACAATAATTATTTGATATTTTTATGACAGGCCTACATGCATTTATTAATTAATTAAATAAAGATTCAGCATCTATTTTGTGCCAAGCATTGACCTGAGCACCGGGGATACAGTGACATATACAGGTCACTGCAACATGGAATTTATAATCTAGAAGATTGAATACATACTTAACATATTTTATATATTAAAATATATTTTATTTTGAAGAAATTAGTGGAAAGAGATAAAGTATAAGTATTTTTGGCCTTTGAAAATATGATAATGGGTGTGAAACCAATCTATAAAAATTCTTATTCTATAAGAGCATTAAGAATCTAGTGACACATGGAACCATGTTAGATTTTGTGCAAAGAAAATTTTGTTTCTCTTTATTCATTGTACTTATTAAGCTTACATGAAACATGAGAATTTCATACAAATGTTAATTTTCTAAGCAGAGGCTTTTTGACCTCTGTCAGGGGATACTTTAGAAGTGATTTTCCTATTATACAGATTGTTAGATTAAATCACTTACATGATTTCTTTAAGTTTTTTTGTTTTGTTTCGTTTTATTTTGGCTTTTCTTCATAATTTTATTTATTTAGACATTGTCACTCATTAGTAGGTATGAGGAAAGCCACTTTATTATAATCTAGTACAAACTTCTCGAGTGTGTTCTTAGAATTAGTCAAGCTGTGTGGGATATTAGAAAATGTTACACAAACAAAGCATTTTATGATTAAGTTAAATATAAGTGAAGTTTTCAATGAATTTAAGTTTTTTATTAACTACAGGTCTGTTTGGATCTTTTACTATGTCAGTATTTATTCTGACTCTCTAAGAGTGATTTACATAGCAAGTAGTTTTTCACAGAGGTCTTTGACCTGGAAACCCTGTTTGTCCTGGAGTGTTTTATGAAACTACCTGTGGGACACTATGTGAAATGCTGATTTTAGGGATTTGGATGTCACAGTAAAAGATATTCTGATTCATTACCAGGTTCTCTTTCTCCTTCAGTCTCTTTCCCTCCTTAGATCCAACACTATATAAAAACCAATCCAAAAATAGATAAATATGATTATATACCATGACTAAGTGAGGTTCATCCCAGAAATGAATATTGGCTGAACATTCAAAAATGAGTCACCATATTTCAACATTTTAACAAACTATATATATATATATATATATATATATATATATATATATATATACACATCATCAAAGATACAGAAAAAGCATCTAACATATATAGAAACATTTTTAAATTTTTTTATTTATTTTAAGAGAGACAGACAGCATGAGCAGGGGAGGGGCAGAGGTGGGAGAAAGAGAATCCCAAGCACGCTCTGCATTGACAGCTCAGAGCCTGATGTGGGGCTCGAACTCACAAAATCATGAAATCATGACCTGAACCAAAAACAAGAGTTGGACGCTTAACTGACTGAGTCACCCAGGCACCCCTGTATAAAATCTTTTGCTAAGTAAGAATAGAAGGACACTGTCTCAACCTGATAAATTAAGACATCTATGAAAAATACACATCTCACATTAATGGTGAAAGAATGTTTTTGTAAGGGAACATATTTTTCTAAGAAATGCATGCCACTCTGATATATAGGATTATTTTAAGCTGGTTATTTTTAAGATACTACAAATCTATGAGAAGCTCTGAAAACCAAGTAGAAGTTACCCTTTTGTATAGATATTTATATTTATAAGAAAAAAATCCATTTCTAAGGGTGTCTCTCTTGCTGTACCAGGAAGAAGTTTAATAGAGAAGGCAATGAGTTAATTCTGCATAACAGTCTTACCCTTGTCTACTGTGTTTTTTCTGGTAACCTCCCATAACTGACTCCCAACATCTTTTGTCTGTGACTAAAGATAGTATTTAAGTTGATGGCTCCAGCCATTTCAGGGAGTTGTTCAGTTTTGCTGAGTTGCTCCTATGTATATAGAAGGTATACATGTTATCAAATTTTTCTTCTGTTAATCTGTCTCATGTCAATTTGATTTTTAGAAAAGCTATAAGAATCTTGAAAGATCAAGAAAAACTTTTCTTTCTCAACACTTTACTCATGATAGGAACAAAAAAAGGAGGTCTACTCTGAGGTTCATCATACTAGAGGTTTTACCAAGCTTATATTGTTTATCCGAGGGAATGCCATGTCAGGTGCCCCAATTATTAGTGGCACTAATCAATTACCGAGACACCCATTGTAATAAGGCAAGAATCTCCAAAAATCTACTTGAACTGAGTGAGTTTAGTAAGTTGGCAGTGTGTGTATGTGAATTTGTGTATGTTGTCATTTGATAAATGGTAAGGATGACAGTGTAGTAGTGTAAAGGCATATGAGACAAAGAATAATCATTTCAGTATATGATTTGGAGTCAAATGGGTATCCATATGGAAAAAAATCTAAATATTGACTTTATGTGATGCAAAAGTTTAATTACAGGTCAATTACATATCTAAACATGAAAAGTAAAACAATAAAGCTTACGTTAGAAGCTAATTATAAAACCTGGAGTAGGGAAATAATTCTTAGTTTAATTATAAAGGAAAAGATTGGTTAGATCATATTGAATTTATGAATTTCTGTTCATTAGTTAATTGAAAGATGCCATTGAAAAGGTTTTAGAAAAGACATTATAGAATGGAAGGAAACGTTTGCCAAACAAATGACTCAGATCATTTTGTTTATTGCTTTTTAAAGAGTATAATGAAGTGAGGATGTGTTTTAGGTTGTCTGTTAACCCCACTTAAATGGATCCTAGTTTTTAACACATAAGTTATGTTTTTGTATAAAATAACACTTACAAGGAACCTAGAAATAGTTGATGTGTAGAATCAGTGTTGTTGGATGGGGCAACAGCTGTGTCTTGTTTACAGTTCAATTCTTGAGCCTTGTAGGTGACATAGAATTAGTCTTATGTTTACTGAGTTAATGGATGAATGTTTAATAATTACAAGTAAAGTATGCATAAAAAAAAAACCTCATGAGGACTGGCCTCTTAAGTTTAAACCTAAAATTACAGTAAGAATTATAGTTGGACATACAGAACAAAAGTACTAACATTTTAGAATATGAAGATGAGGTGCATCTTAGAGGTGTATAACATTTACCGCATTATGGGAAGCTTATTATGGTAATTATCTTTGCATATTGTCAAGGGTAAAGGGAAGTTTGGTCCATACGGATAATGGAGAAGAGAGAATTTCATCTCACAAAATAGGATTTTCTAAGCATGTAATACTATTTTGGAGAAATGGACTTAGTTGGGACAGTAAATATACTACTTGTGTTAGCTAAACAGAGCTTGAAGGTAGCAAATGGCAGATATAAGAGTATGGGGTATCTTCTTGGATACGTTTTGAAACATTAGGTAAATCTAATATTTGAATGCAAGCCTCAGGCATATGATAAGCAAAACAACTTGGTAATGATTACATTATTTAAATTTGAACTTCATATTTTTGCAGAGTTCTAAAGTTCCTGTTGCTTCAGACAATGGATGAACAATCACAAGGAATGCAAGGGCCACCTGTTCCCCAGTTCCAGCCACAGGTAATTTGTTCTAATGAAGGCTGGGGTGGGGTGTGTGTGTGTGTGTGTCTGTGTGTGTGTGTGTGTCTGTGTGTGTGTGTGTGTTCCCCAGTTCCAGCCACAGGTAATTTGTTCTAATGAAGGCTGGGGTGGGGTGTGTGTGTGTGTGTGTGTGTGTGTGTGTGTGTACACAGAATTACAGTTCCTTTAGGAAATAAAATAGCCCCCAAAATGGGTGGGGGGTGTGTGTGTGTGCGCACAGAGAATTACAGTTCCTTTAGGAAATAAAATAGCCCCTAAAATGCTAATTATGAATTTATAAGTTTTAGAATTGTTTATATTTTCAGTAGTGTTTTAGAATACTTGGTTTTCATGCACAAACATTAAAAAAGAAAAAGACAGCTTTAGATTTTACTTGAATCGAATGACTGGTAAGCTTTGAGAGTTAATAATATTAGAGAGAAAAGAACACAAGTGAGGCCGTACCCAGCTGGCGGGGAGCCTTGGGTATGTGGTGCCTTGTCTTTGCTTTGGCTGGCTGACCCGGCATTAGCCACAGCTGCCTTCCGTTTGTTGCTCCTTTGCTCATGTTCTCTGATTAGCAGTGTCTTTCTCCATGTAGGTGGTTGCTTGTGTATTTGTAAAACACTTAATGAAGTAAAAAGAATGTTTTATACAAAGCTTGCCATTAAGCTCAATGATAGGTTTGAAATAACATACCCCTCCATAGTAGGGCCAAAATCTCATTTTTGCTGCATTCACAAAGGTTACATTTCTCAGTTTTGTATTTGTGGCATTCTAGAATATGTCTCAGATCTGCTCTTCTAATCTTATCTCAGTTTTGCTTAGATCATGATGCTGAAATTGTTTGAAGAATTGATGGATATTCTTTCAAATAAGTTCTGTAGTCATATAAGTTGATGGGACTTGGGTTAAACAGTTACTTGATGACAGTCCTTCCTCAGAGCCTTTCTTCTTCTGCTGTGCACTCAAAATTTCCAAGAGGAGGACCTAGGGTGTAAGTGTTTTTCACGCTTATTTAACTATGGGACTTTTTAAAATCTTTTTAGGCGCATCTCTTGATTTCTCCCAGAGTCAGTGTCCGTGAAACACAGTGTCTGTGAAACACAGTTCAGAAAATTCTGCCAACACATAAACTGCCTTTTCTACCTCTGTGATTTTGTTCACTTTGCACCCTCATTTTTCTCTCCAGTTTCTGAATTCCTGCCTGTCTTTTAAGAACCATTTACAATGCCCTTTCTATCATGAAGCTTTTTCTGATTGTCATACCTTTTTCTTGGAAACCTGATAATGCATTCTCTGTATGTCTTCTGTTATTTCTGACACCTTTGTATTATTTTACGTGGATATTTTCTTATCTCTCTGGGGTTACACTCTGCCGGAGGAAGAGGACTACACCTTGCTTACTTTGGACGCGCTGCGGTACTGCACTTCTTCATATGGAGCAGGGCCTCCATAAGGAGATGTCACTGAAGCCAAGCAGGAACTCCTTCAGATGAAGATGTTTAAATCAGCCCCTTATCTAATTGAAGTTTACATTGCCTTTCTTTGGTATACTTACCTGAATTCTCGGTATTCAAAAGAGAGACCCTTTAGCTTAGAGTAAGGCCGCAATTTTAATTTCTTTATTTTTAAGTTTTTATTTAAATTCCAGCTAGTTAATATACAGTGTCCGATATTTTAATTCAAGATGGATGTTTTTTAAAAAGTCTGTCTATATTTTCTGTTATGCTCCTATATCATCGAGGTTGTAATTAGCACCTTCTAACTATCAGACAGATATATGCACACGTTAGTGCCAATTTTATCCACATGGGCGAACACTATTGTTTGATAGTCTTGTTGTTTCTAGTGAAGACGATAAAGGAAGCACCTCTACAAATTAGGCAGTTCACGTTACAATTCTGAAATCCACAGTTTGGGCCAGCCCTCAGTTTCAAAGGTGGGCGGAAAGCACCTTCATTTTTGCCTCCCACTGACTCACTGACCAGGAAAGGTCGGAGTGGCGGTAGGAGGCAAAAATGAAAGTAATTATTTTCCTATGAGACACGAAGCTGCCACACAGCATACATTTCAAGAATTTATATGTGGTTCTGCATCTCTTTCCACACTGTTCCTTTCCTTTATGCCTCCTGCTGCTGCTCCTGTTGGGTGGGCCTCTCTCCCTGCTGGAAACAGGCAAGGGTCATCCCAGGTTCTAGCTGCTTGTGGCAAGTGGGGGAAGGGAGAAGGACCCCCCCTCCCCCCGCCCCGCATTCAGACTGATGGTGTGAGATCGTGAAAGAAAGATTACCTGACAAGAGCTTATAGGTGTTATTGCTTATTAAATCTTTGAAAAATGTTCCCGCTCTTGGTAGCATTATTTTAAAGGGCTGGGAAAGGAAGGCATCTCCTCGGGGTTGACAACCTTCTTTTGTTTTGTTCCACACCATTGGTCTGCATAACGGGGGTGATATGGCAACATGTGGTTAGCCAAGTGACTTCTTTCACTTTTGTAATGCTAATATCAGTCTGGACATAAACAGAAATCTAGGGGCGTCAGCTTTCGACATGTCAAATACCAATTATGCCCTGTTATAATGATGAGTGATGTATATTCCTGGCATATCTTCCCTCTCCTTGTTTGAGATAAATACTGTAATCCCATAATGCATAATAAATGGTCTCATTTTTAATATAGGAATTTCTTTTTTTTTGGAAGTGTTAGATTGTGAGATTTATGTATCTTTTTAAATGTTTTCATTTATTTCTGAGAGAGAGAGACAGCGTGAGCAGGGGAGAGTCAGAGAGAGAGAGGGAGATACAGAATCTGAATCAGGCTCTAGGCTCTGAGCTGGCTGTCAGCACAGAGCCTGACTCAGGGCTCGAACCCACGAACTGTGAGATCATGACCTGAGCCGAAGTCGGACGCTTACCTGACTGAGCCACCCAGGCGCCCCGATTATGTATCTTTTAAAATGTGCTTTTGCACTATTATCATTCTCTTGAATTTAGAGAAGATTTTTTTTATCAGCTTTCATTTTTTCCTTTCCCTTCATTTCCTTCCTTCTTTCCTTTGATTCCTTCTACTAAAACCTAGAAGATACTGCAAAGATATTTTGACTAGATTTTAATTCTATATATTCTCATTGCTTTAAGAACTCTTGTTTGTGGATCAATGGATTTAGCTTAATTAAAAAATACAAACCGTGTATAAGATGGTGACAGATAAATAGTAAAATATTTTCTACTGTGAGACTAATTTTAAACAATGGGAAGTTTACAACTAACATTTTGTGAGTATTTTGATATGTAGTCATTGTTTGAAGAGAGCTATGGTACATTCACATTTTTATCATACATTTAAATACAAAACAATTATAATCAGTAGAATACTAATGATTTTGGGGAGTGATTAGAAGGAGAACTAATTTTTTTTAGTTTATTTATTTTGCGATATAGAAAGAGTGCATATGCACACGCACATGAGCGGAGGAGGGACAGAGAGAGAGAGGGAGAGAATGCCAAGCAGGCTCCACACTGTCAGCATGCCCCCCAACATGGGGTTCAAACTCACGAACTGTGAGATCATGACCTGAGCTGAAACGAAGAGTTGGTTGCTTAAACTGACTAGCCACTCTGGTGCCCCAGAAGGAAGATTCATTTTAATTGTAATAATCTTTAGGGCTTAGATTGTAATTATTATTTATAAATTTGTAGATACATAATGTAACTCTTTAGCTACTTGTGAAAGAGGGTAAGTATCCCACATCTGCGGGTAGAAAAGTAGTCCTTGTTTTACAGCTTGGAAGGTATGAGAATCTTGACTTGCTGTTTTCTAATCCCAGCAGAAAGGTAGACTGACCATTCTTTTAAGCTTCATTGAAGCCCAATCCAGAGTCCATTTGTGCTGTTACTTCTCTGTGAAAGGAGTGTGAAGAGGTGAGGTTTACCTTGTAGCATGTCATGCTAGTAACCCACGTGTGCTGTGGGCCAGAGTGAAGCAGCCTCCAGTTGACTCTATTGAGTAGGTAGGATTTTTGGTCATGATAACGTATTACCTTCTTTTCTTTCTCTTTTATTTTTAAATAATTTTTTTACAAGTTTATTTAGGAGAGTGAGGAGCATAAGTGGGGTAGGGGCAGAGAGAGAGGGAGAAAAAATTCCAAGCAGGCTTCACGCTGCCAGCACAGAGCCCCACGTGGGGCTTGAACTCATGAACTCTGAGATCATGACCTACGTTGAGATCAAGAGTGGATGCCTAACCAACGGAGCCACCTAGGTGGCCCCCTTCTCTTCTTGTTAGCTTCTTATGCAGAATTACTTTCTTTGTGAAAGTAGTTTATAGGGTAATTTAGCTTGCTTCTTTTGATGAATTGATTTTTGCCAAGGTACTTGTCATATAGCATTGAGTAGAGCTTTTATTTTGGGGAGTCTTTATACAAATTTAGATGTAATGGTCTTCTTTTAACAAGTTTAGCTCATTGAGTAACTTTATTAATAAAGGCACAGGAGAATGAGCAGCCACTGTTTTGAGGAAAGAAGACTCTTGCTATACATAGTTTAAGTTCATGACCACAAACCTTGACCATGGACCAAGAAACTCTTATTTATATATCAGCAGCCATATCCTTGTAGTACCTTTGCTCCCTAGTCTCCTCAGTGACTACCTCCTATTTTTTCTTCCTCCGCCCCAACACTTTCTCCTCCATCTTCAGTCTCAGCTAATGCCCTTGCTTTCCTACTTCACTTAAAAAAAAAAAAAAAAGCAAAAACGGAAACAATCAGAAGAGAATGTTCACAGATCCCTACCATGGAAATCTTCCTCCCAGAATTTGTATTCCTGTGATCTGCCTTTTCCCTTTCAGATGCAGGAGCCACACTGTCCTCAAAGGCCAGAGCTCCCATGAGCACCAGATCCCATCTCCATCCCCTGCTTATTTCAGCTTCCTCTACTGAGTCCTTTCTATTATGTTACTAAGGTGCTGTTATTTTTCCCATCAAACAACAAACCAAACCAAACAAACTCAAAACACAGCATTTGAAGTCCTTCCTCTCTCCAGCTGTTGACCTATTTCTCTGCTGCCTTTTATTGCAAAATTCCTAGAAAGAATTATTTGTAGTTTTGTCTCTTCTTTCACTCTCTCAAGTGTACTCCAATTAAGCTTTCTCTCTGACCATGCCACCCACACTGCCTTTGCCAGCATTGCATTTCCCGTGTTGCTCAGTCCAGCTGTGGGGTCTTTGGCCTCATCTTCCGGGCTTATCAGCTGCATTGATAGAGTTGACCATACCTTCTTCTTTGAAGCCTGTTCCTTGCTTAGCTTCCAAGAACTTTGTTTTTCCCATGTCTTAGTGGTCCTTCCTTTGCTGATTTCTTCTCCCTTCCTGAACCTCTTAACAAATCAGGATTCTAAATATGATCTATATGCTGGTGACTCTCAGATTTATATCTCCACCCAGTCCTCTGTCCTGAATTCCAAACTCTCGTATCCACTTGCATACTGACATCACATTTGCATGTCTCAAACCTAACATGTCTGAATCTGAACTCCAAATATTACTGCTAAAACTGTTCTATCTACAGTTTTCTCTGTCACAATTAGTGGGAAGTCCATACTTGCAGTTGCTAGGCTAAAGCTTTTAGGGACATTCCTGACTCCCGCCAATCCCTTGTCTTATATCTAATCCATAAGCTCTAGCTTTAAAATACATTTAGAATCGGGATATTTCCTGCTCTATGCCACCACTGTGGTCAAAGTTAATTTTTCACAGACCTTATTGTGAATAGCTTCCCAAACAGTCTGTTTCTGCCCTTGCCTCCTTTCACTGAACTCAACACAGAAGTAATTACAAAAGTATACAAAATTTAAATATAAAATATAACATTATTGTCAAATCATGTCCTTTTAAAACCTTATAATAATTTCTCATCAGCTTGTTCACTCATCTTCTTCAAGTACATTGAATATCACCTTCTTTGATCATTCAATGAAAATTGAAATTTCACGCCAACCCAGTATGCCTTCGCTACCATATTTTTCTCCATAGAATTATCATCTCATTGCTTTTTATTTTGTTCACTACCATTGTTTTCTTGAGTATAAGCTTTATCCCTAGTCTCCAGAATGGTACCCAGAGTGCACAGTAGACATTCAGTACATGTTTGTTGAATGAATATAAACTTGGTGTCAATCAATCAGTACTCTTAAGCACCACCTTTTTGAATATAAATATTAAAATATACAAATAGCTACAGAATTTCTATTTCGTTGTATCAGTAACCATCTATGCCCTTCATTTCTTACTGAACATTTTTTTTCACCTCCTTATTTTAACTGGAATGTTCTCTCTTTCCCCCAAGGACACTGCTTCCCCTGTCACCCTCTCACGTGGAGGCTACTTGTTCTCTAATAGCCATTAACCATAATGGTCAGGAGATAGCAACAGCAGCCTTCTCCATCCGCAGTACCTCCTTCTGATCACTACTCCTTTTTCCTGAGAGTCAGAAGGGGTGAAACCTGCTGTACTGAGGCTTCTGCTCCCCATCTTAAGGATTGTCACCTTTCTGATAGCTGTTATCTTTTGCCTTCCTCATCACCCCCCTCCACCACTTGCTATCTTAACACCTTCATCCTGCTTTTGTCCGGGGTGCTGGTACAGCTGCTATTATTGATATCTATTGATTTTTGAGTTCTTAAAATGCACTTACTTTGTGCTAAGTATTTTGAATATATTGCGTCATTTATTTCTGACAGATAACATACAAAGCATTGTTTTTCACACACTACAGGTAAGGGACTGAGACTCTGACTAATTAACTAATTGGCCCTTGGTAACATAGCTAGTAAGTGGTGGAGCTGGGATTTGACCCATGGTTGTCTGAGTCTCAGCCAGTGATTCTTCAGCTTTCAGAGAGGAAGCTCCTCGTGCATTTCCTGGCCAGTTTGATCTTAATCACTATGAATCTTGATATTTTTATAGGTACCTCAATCACCTAGTTTTCAAGATGAAATTTGTTATATTCTGTCCAGGATTGCACTTTTGCTTATGATTATTACTACCATCCATCTAGTTGCCCAAATTACAAACAAGGGAATCTCATATGTTATGTTTAGGCAATTACCACGTTCTCTTGGTTTTATTTTCTAAAAAGCTATCTGATCTGCTAATTCTCTATAACCAGACTGTACTACTCTAGCTTATTGTTACCTTTTTCCTGGATTATTGCCAAAACTTTGCAACTGAGCTCTTTACCTTTCATTTTACCATTTCTAATTTATTCTTTACACTGTAGCATTAGTAATCCTTTTAAAGTATGCTTTCACTATATCACACTCCTTACAAGGCTGCTTTTTATTGCTGTTACAATGAATTCTGCATTTCCTTATATAACTTAGAAGGTCATCATCTGACATCATCTGGTCTCCTCTTCTCACTGAATTTTGTGTCTTTACTTATTTTGGACTCAGATTCAGTCATATTTTGCTTATAGTATGCTATCTTTCATCTCTAAAACTAAGGTAGTAAGGTAATGGTATTCACAGATATTTAATCACTAATCGAGCATAATGAGCATAAAGGCTCACTATAATGTTGTATAAACTACATTTCATGATAGAGATAGTATGGATAGTTTATAGTAGAGGAAATGTATGATTTGGAAGACAACAAAAAGATTACTCTCAGAAAAATAATGATGATTGGGTAATTCCTTACACTAATATGCTTCAAACAATTAAGATGATACTTTGAAAAGGAATATGCACCCCTGTGTTTATTGCAGCATTATTTACAATAGCCAAGATATGAAAACAGCCCAAGTATTCACTGATAGGTGAATGGGTAAAGAAGAGTGAATGGGTAAAGGAAAGATGTGATGTCGCCATTTAAAACAATGTGGATTGGTATTATAGGGTATTATGCTAAATGAAATAAGTTAGAGAAAGACAAATACCATATGATTTCACTTGTATGTGGAATCTAAAAAGCAAAACAAATGGACAAACAAAAAAGAGACTCTTAAATACGAAGAACAGATTGGTTGCAGAGGGGGAGTAGGTGAGGGGGTGCACAAAAATAAGTGAAATTTTAAGATTAAGAAATACTAACTTCCAGTTATAAAATAACTAAGTCACAGAGGTGAAAAATACAAAATATGGAATATAGCCAATAATATTATAATAATGTATGCTGACAGATGGTGACAGTGCGTATGGTGATGATCATTGGGTAATATATAGATTGTGAATTAATATATTATAAACCTGAAACTAATATAACATAGTACATCAGTTATACTTAAGTTAAAAGGAAGAATACACTGCCTTAGCAGTGCAGTGTTCACATTTGTGGGTCACATTTTATGTTAGTGATAGTAGATAATTTCTACTAAATAATGTTTGTTGGATAAATGAATTAATCACTAAATGAAAGTTAATTTAATTTATACCTCTTTAGCTAAATATTTTTAATGTTTATTTATTTTGAGAGAGAGAAATCATGAGCCCGGGGGTTGGGTGGTGGTAGTGGTGGTACGGGTGAGGGCTAGGCAGGCAGAGAGAAAGGGAGAGAAAGAATTCTAGACAGGGAGTCTGCGTGCTGTCGGCAGAGCCCAGCGTGGGGCTTGATCTCAAGAAGTGTGAGATCATGACCTGAGCCAGAATGAAAAGTCAGATGCTTAACTGATTAACAGTACCCCTGAGCTAAATATTAATAAAATATATTATGTTAATATTACATAGATTTTAGTTACTTTAGAGTTATTTTAGGAAAAAACTACATTATAATAGAGAATAATAAGAAAGCTGTCAAATGAGAAATATTTTCAAAATATTTAAAGTTTGATTGAGTTTTGAATTTAGATTGCTCATGTATCCATACTTAGAGGTAAGTGTTCCTCAAATTTTAAAGGAACTACCTGGAGAAAATTAGATGATTAAAAAAAAATGAGAATACAATAAAGATTCTTTCATCTGTTGTCTTGGAAATTTAGGTTTGAACAGTCTGTTCAGAGTGATGTGGACAAATGTGAAGCCAACATTAATTAAAATAGTTTTCCAGTGTATTTGGAACAGCATTCATTGCCTGAAATATAGATTAATAATTACAGTGATGAAAACCATTCCATTTTTGAGGGTCTATTTGATATTTGAAAATATTGCAAAATTGCTTAGTGCCAAGTACTTATATTTACTTGATGAAAAATGTATTCTTTTGACCAAAATGAGATACTTCTAAAATGAGACCAGTAATTTTCATATGGTTCACAGACTGATTACTATTGTAAAGGAGGAATTTCAAACCTAGTTAAGTATTGGAAGCCTTCCTGGAGTAAGTCTGTGTGATCATGGCACCTGTTTGGAAGGGGAACATTGAATGTATGGATTGTATTATGTTTGTTAGAATTCGGTCGTATCACTCCCAGGGAAGATGGCAGAGTAGGAGGACCCTAAACTCCCCTCGTCCCATGGTTGCAGCTATACCACTCACATCAATGTAAATGCTCAGAAAACAACCCAAAGATTGGGACCAACTCTACAGCTAAATTTAGAGAAGAGGCCACATCGAAGAGGGTAGGAAGGGGAGAGAAGGGTCTGGCTGCTAGAGGGAGGGAGCATGGGAGTGGAAGGGGGTAAGAAACAGGCTATCATACTGGGGAGCCTGCAAATCCCCAGAGCATTTGGCATGGAAAGTCTGAGGGCCAAATTTGGTGAGCTCTTTCAACCAGCAGGACTTAAAAAGCCTGGAACTTTAAAAATCTGCAGACTCAGCCCAGAGGGCATAGGGAGCTGAGTCCTCACCCTTAGAGAGACAGCATAGCAAATGGCCCTCAGAAATACAGCCTCGAGGCGGCAGTTTGAAAAATGCCTGGCTCTTATGGGAGGGAGAGCTATTTACTAAATTCAGGTTCCCTGAGGGACTTCTCCAGGAACAAAGGAGCTGGCAGTCCCCATTTCCCTCCCTTGTCCCCCAGCATAAACACATAGCTACCTGCAGGAACCACACAGCACCAGCATTCACAGCCCAACTCCTTACGCCTTCCCCCGACCCCCTCCAGCCAGACCTGCCTCAGTCCAGGTGCTGTGGATCTCCTCCCCTAGATGCCCTGTGCAAACCTTGCCAAACTCTGCATCTCCCAACTGCAAGCTTTGTGGGGCTTCAGTCTCAATACCGGTGGTGGCTCTTCACCTGCTATAGGAACACATGCACCTTATTGAAACTACATCCCCTCACCCACATACAGTTTGTGGACTGGCCCCCGTGGCCCAGGTCTCTGTGATGGCTGCTCCTCCCCTGTGGAGGAGGATCAGGGCCACCACCACTTTGTTAAAAGTGCGTGCCTCACCCACTACTTTCAAGAGTAAGAGACATAGCTGATGTTCCTAAAACACTGAAAGAGACACACAGGTTTAGGCAAAATGAGGTGACAAGGGAATATGTCCCAAGTGAAAGAACAGCACAAAAATCACAATAAGAGACCTAAATAAAATGGAGAGATAAGTAATGTGTCTGATGGAGAATTTAAAGTAATGATCATAAAGCTACTTACTGGACCTGAAAAAAGAGTAGATGATATCAGTGAGATCCTTAACAGGTATAAAAAGAGAACCAGTCAGAGGTGAAGAACACAATAATTGAAATTAAAAATATACTAGATGGAGTAAATAACAAGCTAGAAGAATCAGAAGAATGATTCAGCCACCTGGAGGACAGGGTAATGGAAAGTAATCAAGCTGAGCAAGTGAGAGGAAAATAATTATGCAAAATGAGAATAGACTTGGGAACTCAGTGCTGACATCAAGCATAATAACATTCACATTATAGGGATTCCCAGAAAAAGAAGAGAGAAAAAGGGGACAGAAAATGGATTTGAAAAAAGAATAAATAGCTGGAAACTTCCCAAATTAGGAGAAGGAAACAGAAATTCAGATCCAGGAGGCACAGAGATCCCCCAATGAAATCAACCCAAAGAGGTCTACTTCAAGACACATAGTAATTAAAATGGCTAAAAGCACTGACACAGAAAGAATTTTAAAAACAGCAAAAGAACAGAAAACAGTTATTTATAAGGAAAACCGCATAAGGCTATCATTGGATTGTTCAACTGAAACTTTTTTTTTTTTTTTGATAGAGAGAGAGAGAGAGACAGTGTGATCAGGGGAGGGTCAGAGAGAGAGGGAGATACAGAATCCGAAGACAGGCTCCAGGCTCTGAGCTAGTGGTCAGCACAGAGGTTGACATGGGGCTCGAATCCACAAACCGTGAGATCATGACCTGAGCTGAAGTCGGACACTTAACTGTCTGAGCCACCCAGGTGCCCCTCAACTGAAACTTTTGAGGCCAGGAGGGAGTGGCATGATACATTTTAAGTGCTGAAAGGAAGAAACTCTGCAGCCAAGAATACTCTATCCCCAGCAAGGCTGTCATTCAAAATAGAAGGAGACAGAAAGAGTTCCAAGGCAAACAAAAGTTAGAGTTCATGACCACTAAACCAGCCCTGCCAGAAATATTAAAGGGGAGTCTGAGTGGAAAGGAAAGACCTTAAGTAAGAAAAACAGGAAGCACAATACCATTAAACATAATTTATCTGTAAAAGTCAAGGGACTCAAAAAATAAAAGGAAGTAAGGTAAGACACCATATACCTGAGACATTGGGAGGAGAGACATAAAGAATGCGTTCAAACTTAAGTGACTATCATCTTAAGATGATAGAGTGCTATATGCTGAAGATGTTATATACATACTGAATGGTAACCACAGATCAAAAACCGGTAATAGATATGCAAAAGATAAAGAGAATGGAATCCAAGTATATCACTAAAGAAAGTCAACTTAATGGTGCTAGAAGAGAGGAAGGGAAGAAAGGAACAGAGAAGACCCACGAAAAACAAACAAAAGCCAAAGAACAAAATGACAGCAAATATCTACCTGTCAGTAATTACTCTGAATGTAAATGGAATGAGTGCTTTAATCAAAAGATTAAACACAGGATGATGGAATGGATAAAAAAACAAGACTCATCTATATGTTTTCTGCAGCAGATTCACTTCAGACTTAAGACACATGTTAATTGAAAATGGGGGGATAGAGAAACATTTATCATGCACAGTGATGTGAAAAGAAAGAAAGCTGAGGTAGAAATACATCAGACAAAATTTACTTTAAAACAAAGACTTTAACTAGAGATGAAGAAGGATGGTTATATAATCATTAAGAGGACAATCCAACAAAAAGACAAAACAATTGTAAACATTTATGTCCCCAACATGAGAACCCAAATACATTAACAGTTAATAACAAATATAAAGGAACTAATTGATAGTAATACAGTAATAGTAGGGGACTTTTACACACCACTTACATCAAGGGACAGGTCATCTAAACAGAAAATCAATAAGGAAAGAGTGGCTTTGACACACTGGACCAAATGGATCTAATAGATATCTTCAGAACATTCACCTAAGACAGCAGAATACACATTCATTTCAAGTCCATTTAGAACATTCATCAAAATAGATCACATATTAGGTCACAAAAGAAATCTCAATAATTTCAAAAAAGATCAAAGGTATACCATTTATCTTTTAAAAAAAATTTTTAATGTTTATTTTTGAGAGAGAGCGTGCACAAGCAGATGAGGGGCAGAGAGTAAGGGAGACACAGAATCCGGAGCAGACTCCATGATCTGAACCATCAGTACAGAGCCCAACATGGGGCTCGAACTCATGAACCCATGAGATCATGACCTGAGCTGAAGTTGAATACTTAACCAACTGAGCCACACATGCACTCCATACCATGCATCTTTTCTGACCACAGTGCGATGAAACTAGAAATCAACCAGAAGAAAAAAAATGTGGAAAAAGCAGAAATACGTGGAGGTTAAATAACATGCTACTAAAGAATGAATGGGTCAACCAGTAAATCAAGGAGGAAATAAAAAACTATGTGGAGACAAATGAAAATGAAAACACAGCAGTCCAAAAGCTTTGGGATGCAGCAAAAGTGGTTGTTAAGAGGGAAGTTTATACCAGTATAGGGTTACTTCAGGAGGCAAGAAAAATTTCAAATAAACAACCTTAATACCTAAAGGATCTAGAAAAAGAAGAATAAACAACACCCAAATCCAGTAGAAGGAAGGATTAAAGGGAAAGCAGTTATAAATGATATAGAAACTAAAAAACAAAAACAAAAACCAATAGAGCAGATCAGTGAAACCTGGAGAGCTGGTTCTTGAAATGATTGACAAAATTAATAAACCTCTAGCCAGACTTCCTCCCCCCCAAAAAAATAAAAAACAACAACAACAACAACAAAAGAGAAAACTCAAACAAAATCAGAAATGGAAGAGGAGAAATAACAATGGACAACACAGAAATACAAAGGATTGTAAGAGAATATTGTGAAAAATTCTATGCTAACAAACTGGACAATCTAGAAGAAATGGGTAAATTCCTACAACTTACAACCTACCAAAACAGGAAACAGGAAGAAATAGAAAATTTAAACAGATCAATTACTAGCAAAGAAATTGAATCAATAATCGAAAATTCCCAACAAACAAAAGTCCAGAACCAAACAGCTATGCTGGCAATTCTACCAAACATTTAAAGAAGAATTAAGACCTATTCTTCTCAAACTATTCCAAAAAAATAGAAAAGAAAACTTCCAAATGTATTCTGTGAGGCCAGCATTGACCTGATTCCAAAACCACATAAGGATACAACAACAAAAAACAGAACTACAGGCCAGTTCTTCAACGTTAGCAAACAAAATCCAACAATACATTAAAAAAAAATCATTCACCACGATCAAGTGGGATTTATACCTAGGATGCAAGGGTGTTTTGGTATTTGAAAATCAATCATTGTAATACACCATATCAATAAGAGTTTAAAAACTATACAATCATTTCAATAGATGTAGAAAAAGCATTTGACAAAGTACAACATTCATGATAAAAACTCTCAACAGAGTAGAGTTCTGTAGGGGAACCAGATAAACCTTTAATGAAGGCTTTATATGAAAAACCCACAGTGGACATCATGCTCATTGGTGAAAAAGATCTTTTCCCATGGGTCAGGAACAAGACAACATTCCCACTCACCAGAGTCCTGGAAGTCATAGCTCAGGAATCAGACAAGAGAAAAAAATGAAAGGCATCCGAATTGGTAATGAAGAAGTAAAACTTAACCATTTACAGATGGCATGATCTGAGTTTTAGAGAAAACTCTAAAGAGTCCACCAAAAAACTGTAAGAACCCACAAATGAAATCATTAAAGTCTCAGGATGAAAAACTAGGTACAGAAACCCTTTGCATTTCTATATATTAATAATGAGGCAACAGAAAAGAAATTAAGAAGACAATCCCATTTACAGTTGCACAAAAATTATAAAATACCTATGAATAATCTTAACCAAAAAGGTGAATGACCTGTACTTGGAAAACTATTAAACATTTATGAAAGAAATTGAAGATGACACAAAGAAATGGAAAAGCAGTCCATGTTCATGGATTGGAAGAACAAATTAAAAAAAATTTTTTTATGTTTATTTTTGAGAGACAGAGACAGAGCATGAGTAAGGGAAGAGTAGAGAGAGAGGGAGACACAGAATCTGAAGCAGGCTCCAGGCTCTGAGCTGTCAGCAAAGAGCTCAGTGTGGGGCTTTAACTCATGAACAGTGAGATCATGACCTAAGCCAAAGTCAGACGTTCAACCGACTCAGCCACCTAGTCACCCCAGAACAAATATTTTTTAAAATATCTATACTATATCTACAGTTTTAATGCAATGTCTATCAAAATACAAATAGCATTTTTCACAGAACTAGAATTAACAATCCTAAAATTTATATGAACCACAAAAGACCTTGAATACCCAAAGGAATCGTGAAAAACAAAACTGGCAGTATCACAATTCCAGACTTCAAATGATATTACAAGTATGTAGTAATCAAAACAGTACAGTACTGGCACAAAAATAGATACATGGATAAATGGAAAAGAATAGAAAACCCAGAAATTACCCCCCAATTGTATGGTCAATTGATCTTCAATAAAGGAGGTAAGAACATGCAATTGAAAAAAGACAGTATCTTCAACAAATAGTGCTGGGAAAACTGGACAGCCTCATGCAGAAGAATGAAACTGTATCACTTTCTTACCCCATACACAAAAATAAACTCAAAATGGATTAAGGGCCTAAGTGTTAGACCTGGAGCTATTAAAATCTTCGAAGAGACCACAGGCAGTAATTTCTGTGTAGCCACATTTTCCTGGATAATATCATTTGAGGCCAGGAAAACAAAAGCAAAACTAAACTATTGGGACTGTATCAAAATAAAAACCTTCTGCAAGCAAAAGTAACAATCAACAAAAAAATGACCAAAAAAATGATTTTACTCATGTGTGGTTTTTAAGAAAACAAAACAAATGAACAAAGGAGGGAAAAAGAGACAAATCAAAAAAGCAGACTCTTAACTGTGGAGACCAGAAGGTTATCAAAGAGGAGAGCAGGGTGGGTGAAATAGGTGAAGGGGATTAAGGGTCCACTTGATAAGCACTGAGTAATATATGGAGTTGTTGAATCACTGTATTGTGCATCTGAAATGAATAGAACATTGTTAAGTACACTGGAATTAAAATTCAGTCATAGTATTTACATTTAGGATATCTTTATATTTTGTCTTTCTTTATATCATTATTATGTGAATATTATGACTTTTTAATATGGTTATGTTTCAAACAGCTTCCTCACTAAGTATTCATAAAGCAAATATTATATTTATAAATTTTGATAAGTACCTCTTTTATCAGCCACATTTATATAGAATAAATTTAATTATGCATCATTTTTTTTTTCTTTCTTGACTGGATCTCATTAAGTATAGATCAAGGGGATGTAGATCAAGTGAGAACAAGGGGAAGGAGGAGGAGTTTCTTGGAGAGTTATGATTGGGTGTCCAATGGGAGGGTATGGGGGTACCCAGAATCACTTCAACACGAACTTCCAGAATCAATAAATGGGGGAGATTGAATAGCGAATTCGATTGCCCAGAGTGAATTATGAATGGAGAAGTGAGGGCCAAGAATGAGCCTGTGGAACACCAGGATTTATCCTTGGAGCTGCCAGAAGGAAACAGAAGGACTGGCTCTTTAGCGTGGTGGTTGAGAGCATGAGCTCTGAAGACAGATTGTCTGAAATGAATTCTTGGATCTCCCACTTTCTAGCTATGTGATGGAAAACAAGTTATTTAACATTTATAAGTCTTACTCTTCTTATCAGTAAATGAGAAAAATAATGGTTTTTACATCATAAAGTTGATATGGAACTTTCAGTATGGTGCTTAGTACATAGCACTAGGGTGATGATGGATGGTGATGATGATGACAGTGTCGACTATGACTATGACAGTGGCAATTTCTGCCAGTAATTACTTGGCCCACCGATTTCTTTACCCATTGCTTGTTTATATATCACATTATATCCTTTATTACATTTTTATTGCCTACCTTCTGCCCAAACTGCCTGTCCTTTCGCTCTGTTTATCTTGATGTAAATGACATCAAGAATTGTCTACACACTCAAGCCAAAAATGTATGATTTATCTTTGATTTCCCTCTGTCCCTCACTTCTCATATTCAACTCATCAGCAATTCCTTTGACTGTACCTCAAGATCATATCCTGATTCCATCTACTGTGTATCTCACTATAACTCCCAGGTCCAGTCTATTACCCATGTCCATTTCCCTCCTTCCTCCCCAGCTTTACTTCCCCTCCTCTCTGGTTCCTTCTCCATGCAGCACTAGGAGTTATCTCTGTAAAAATGTATAGCGGATGGGAGCACTATGTGATTTTGTCAATGCTTACCGCTTGCACCTCTTTCCTTACCACTGTCCCCCTTCTCTGCATTCCAGCTACACTGGCCTTTTCCCTTTTCACACCAAGATAATTCTTAAGACTTTTTCTCCAGCTGTTTTTTTTCTGCGCTTTCCTTCTGATCTTTTAAGTTCAATGTAAATGTCACCTCCTCAGTAAGATCATCCCTAAATTTCCCAATCTAAGATAACCATCCACTCATTTTCCATTTTATCACTGGATTGTATTTCTCTGCATAGGATTTAAGTATGCAGAATAAATAGTAGATACTACCATGTAGAATAAATATTAGATACTACCATGTATTTGTTTACTTTTTATTGTTTGCATTATGTATTCGTTTGTTTATATCCTCTCCCCTGTTAACACTTGTGGAATAAATGGAATTTTAGAAACCTTCTTCCCTCTGTTTCTCCCTATCTCGATTTCTGTCTGTTTCTCTCAGTCAGAGATATTTCCTTGGCATATTTTATTTTACCAGATATGGCTGGTGGCGCTCAGGGGAGGAGTGGGGGAAATGGGAGTCTCTTTGTCATTAATTAACTATTCTGCTCGTGATAAGGTGGGAAAGATAGTATTTTTGGTTACATAATTTAGATACAGTAATTATTATGCTAGGTGGTATAACTAATGATGATGAAATGATATAAATACCAGCGTCTTATAAATGTGTAACTAGATAATTAGTTATATTTGGTCACTCATTTTTCTTTTGTTATAGTGAATTTCCTACTTTGGTAAAAAGCCAGTTGTAATGATTAATGGCATATTGTTCAAACTGGTACAAATTTCCAACACTTAGTATGTTTATAAATAGGCTACCCTTGAAATAGTTCAAGGAATCATCAGGAAATAGTTTTTCAAACGTGAAAAGACATGGATCATTAGATTTTGCTGGCACGTGGACTATTTTTTTGTGTGTTGTTTTTCGGGTTTTTGTTTTGGCTTCCAGTGAGGTTTGTAGAAAGTTTGTAGAGAATAGTGTTTGAAAGAATCATATTAAATATCATTAATAGGCTATTCCACTGTGAGTAATTTGGTGATGAGTTATATCATCTTCAAGATCATAGCTTGAACTTTATTGCTAAATAAAATTGAAGAGGATTTTGAAGTTTTATTATTCTTAAATTTTAGAGAAACCCAATAATATTAATTCTAAAATATAAAGCAGTTTATTAATTTGAATAATTGGTAATATGAAAACCACCAGTAGGAGATAAATTTTCAATAACAATGAAGACCATATTTAAATGCTGTTAAATATAGTTAATACTTACTGGCTTGTATATTAGCTCATTGATAACAGTACCGTTAGGAATTATCAGGATATAATTTTCTCTCTGAGGAGTTTATGAGTCCATGCTGTGACTCTTCTAATTTCCCTAGAGAGAATTGTTGTCCTAATGTTATCCTAAATTATCTTATTGCTCATTAAATGTCCTTGCCTTCAGGGGCGCCTGGGTGGCTCAGTCTGTTAAGCATCTGACTTCAGATCACCTCATGATCTTAGAGTTCATGAGTTTGAGCCCCGTTGTTGGGCTCTGTGCTGACAGCTGAGAGCCTGGCACATGCTTCAGATTCTGTCTCCCTCTCTCTCTGCCCCTCTCCTGGTTCTCGTTCTCTCGCTCTCTTTCTCATTCTCTCAAAATATAAGTAAACATTAAAAAATGCCCTTGCCTTCAAATTTAAAGCAAATTAAAGAAATTAATTTAGTCTTAGGAAATCATTGTTTAAAGAGCCTGCTGCACCTGTGAGAATAAGAGCCATTGACACAGCAGAATGAGTTTTATTTTAAAAGTTTTATGTGAAGGAAGCAAGAAACACAGACTGACATGTAGAAGTTAATCCCAATTAGTTAGCAAGATCTGGTGTTATGTGATTAGAGTACATTCAAATCAACAAGAGATGCATTAATAAGAAACCAGAATATTTAAGGTGTTATATAAAGCTTCATTCATTCTCAGGTTTGCTTAGCTGTTATCTGTAATTTTGAATATTTAGTTTTTGTTTCTGAGATTTCAGAATACCTTTTATATAATACAACATGTTAGTATGTAGATTCAGAAATGTTCTGAGGCTAAACATAATAGCTTACCACAAAAATATAAATACTTCCAAGAACAGTTTTAAATATGCCTTAAGAGTTATGGGTGTCTTATAGTTAGTAATTAAGAGAGAAAGTAATATTGAGAAGTAACGCATATAGGCTTGTAGTTACGTTATTCATGTTAATTAGTTTATGTTTTAAGACTTCTTCCAATAATTAATCTGATTGAAGATACTTAGACACAGGGTATGTAGTCTTTGTTTCAGTAATTGTAGAAGATACTGTGTGCTGAATTAGCCATGTCCTTTCTGAGTTTTCTTTTGTCATGAAGCCAAGCAGTTTCAAACTCTTAGGGTTTATGGGCTTTGAACCAGTTATTCTCCTCTTTAGTGTGCCTGTGGTCTTAAACTTGATTTTAAGCATGTTCTAACCAGGCAACCAAATTGCAAACATAATATTATGTATTAAATGCTCTCCCTCCAATAATTATTAAAAGGATATTGGGCAGAGTAAACTATACACTGCACTGTCACCTAAGTAGCCTTATACCCAAGGGGTTAGGCAGTCTTCATTTGTGAATCAGGAGGATAATCCACAGGATAAATGAGGTATCCCAGTTGGAAGGCAGAGCCCAGTGTTGGGTGATACTAAGAACCTCTTCCAGTGATTGTGCCCTTGGCATTGGAAAGTCTAGCAATAGATAGAGCCCTGTTATGAGAGTTGGTGGAAAGTTGTCCTTGCTGGAACTCTTGCGGAAGAGAAAGTCTTCATTGATATGGAGTGCTTGTTCTGTGCTTGTCTCTGTCCTGCGTAGTTTATAATCATTATCTCACTCAGACACAGTTCCTTGAGCTTACCCCTCTTTTACAGAAGTAGGAAACAAGGTTTGGGTAGCTTCCCCAGCTCAGAAAGATACCAAGCATCGGAGCTAGAATTTGAGCCTAAACCTTGCTGATTAACTCCAGAATCTCTGCCTTCACACACGCACACC